>PVHX01007176.1:0-93605 GCA_004024805.1 Geosciurus inauris | reverse complement strand
CCCAGATGTCCTTCAATAGATGAATGGATAAAGAAACTGTGGTACATATACACAATGGAATATTATTCAGCAATAAAAGAGAATAAAATTATGGCATTTGCAGGCAAATGGATGGAATTGGAAAGCATTATGCTAAGTGAAGTAAGCCAATCCCAAAAAAACAAATGCCAAATGTTCTCTCTGATTAGTGGATGCTGATACATAAGTGGGGTGGGAACGGGAAACATAAGAGAAATGGAGGAACTCTGGATGCGGCAGGGGGAGGTGGGGGGTGGGAAAGGGGAATGGGTACAGTAAAGATGGTTGATTGAGATCGTCATCACTACCCTTGGTGCATGTATGAAGACACAATCGGTGTGACTTTATCTGGTTTGCAACCAGAGAAATGGAAAAACTGAGCTCTATATATATACTATGACTTGAAATGCAATTAAATAAACTAATAAAAAATTTTAAAAAAAAGAAAGAAAGCACACAGAAGCTACGTCCCAGCACAAACCCAAATGTAAAAATCAAGCTGAACGATTAAAATGGTATCCTTGTAACAAGCCTTCATCTCAAAAGCCCCTAAAGTCACTGTCAATCAGGTACTCTTGTTGAGATGGTTTTAATCAATTTAGACTTTTAATGAAAATGAATCCTGGGGCATGAGAAAAGCTTGTTAACCATCAGTGTCGCCTAATCATGGCTAACAAGGATTCTCAGACTTCACTGAGGGTTAACCTGCTGACGGCAAGTTTATTAAATGAAGTCATTGTAATAACACATCCAGCAACTCTGCAAAGTGCTGCTCCAGGGTTTGGGGTGGGTATCATTTCACTAAGAGCATCGGGTTGATGGTCCTCGATAATCAGGTTAATCTGCCTTTTCATTATGATCTGGGGGACGTGGCAAAAAGGAGTTTCAACATGATCCGAAGCCAAGTTGGAGCTGATGAGTGACAGGAAAAGAATCTCTTTATCCCACCAAGAATATCAAGGGGCCTAAGAATTGTTAAATCTCTACATCTGTCACCAGGTGGTTAAACACTGTCAAAGAGCTTTTACAAAGACAGACCTGTAAAAGAGCTAACAGAAAATGTTGGGCTGAGGCCAACCTCATTGAGCAGACTCTTGACCTACCCCAATGTTGGGAGCCAAAGGTGTTTTTAAAGGTCTTCATCTGGTTGGGAATTATGGTCAAGAGAGCCAACTCCAGGCAACTGGGAAGGAGGCAATGGGTTCTCTGCACTCTGCCATCTGCATGTCCTGAAATGCCCTCCCCTTCTCTGATCTAAGGTTCCCACTCCAGAACCTAAGGAGAGGAGGGAGGCAAGAGTGGCTGCTAATTGTCCCATTTAGTTGTCTTCTGCTCCCCATTGACACTAACAATGCAGATTTGCTGTTAAGTTTCCAACAGTGAGGCTTGGATTGAACTTGTCTCCTCTCCTGCACCAAACCAACCTCTAATGTCTCCCAATGTTTCCTGCAGACCTGTTCCACCTGATCTCTGTCACTGATGCTTTGAAGGGGAAGATGGGTAGTTTCCAACAGAGGAGGAAGCAGGAAAGAGAAGGAGTCTCAGGACACCTGAGAAGGTGAGGAGAACATTGTGGCGGGTCAGCACAGTCACGGGAAAAAAACAATGTACCAGAGAAAGGGCAAAGGCAGAAACATGAATAACACATAGACGGTTAAGTTTTATATCTGCTTTTTTTTTCTTTTAATTCAGTGCTATCATGTACACAGTTAAAATGAAGGCTGGTTTGTGGTAATATAGGCCTACCTGAAGGATGGTACTTTCCTTACATATTGGTTTCTCAATAATGCCTGGCCTTTATAGATGTCAATATGGCCAATATAGTCTTTATTTTTTTTTATAATTTCTTTTTCTTTTTTTTTGTAGATGGACACAATGTCTTTATTTTATTGCTTTGTATGTGGTGCTGAGGATCGAACCCAGGGCCTCACGCATGCAAGGCAAGCGCTCTACCGCTGAGCCACAGTCCCAGCCCCCAATATAGTCTTTAAATAACTTAATATTTGCTGAAAATTTGAAGTATAAAAATAAAGTCAACTTGATGTGAGCAAAGTCTTTGAAATTCTTAATTATTTTTTTTCAGTACTAGAAATTAAACCCAGGAGAACTCTGCCACTGAGCTTTATCTCCTTTTTTTTTTTTTTTTTTTGAGATAGGATCTCACAGTTTCCCAAACTGCAAGTTTCTCAGGCTGACCTCAGACTTGCAATCTTCCTGCCTCAGCCTCCCAAGTAGCTGAGATTACAGGCATGCACCACCACACCAGCTCTTCAAAGAATCTTAATCTTAACCAGTATGGTGGTGCAAGCCTGTAATCCCAGTGGCTAGGGAGGCTGAGACAGAAGGATCACGACTTCAAAGCCGGCCTCAGCAATTTAGGGAGGCCCTAAGCAACTCAGCAAGACCCTTTCTCTAAATAAAAAAATACATATATACATATATATGTATGTATGTATATTATATATGTATATATAATATACATATATATATGTATATGTGGGCTGGGGATGTAGCTCACTGGTTAAGTACCCCTAGGTTCAATCCCCAGTACCAGAATCTTAATCTTAAAAGTGGAAAGCTTTCTCACAGGGGAAAGATAGAAAGGGGCTAGAAGCAAGCATAGCTTTAAACCAGAGGACCAAATCTCAGAGATGTCAAGAGTTTCCTCCAAGTTCACACAGTGAAGAAGAGGCTCCAAGAGCCAGGTCTCTGCCCACCTAGTGCTAGGTTCTTTCTACTATAATCAGGCCAACAGGGTGAGTCCTTGTCTGTCCTCTGAAAAAAAAAAATTTTTTTTAAGAACTCACTTTTCAAGTTCTCAATCCTGACATCAGAACTTCTGGGAGACAATAAATCTTTGTTGAATCTTTTGTTTTGTTTTTTTTAACAAAACTGTTTTCTCCCAGGAATCTTTTCTGGTCTTTGCCTTGGCCCTCCCACTTCTGTGCTTGATTGAAGCCTCTGGATTTATTTAGTGGTGGTTGGAATAAAGAGAGAGAGGAGGAGAGGGTGCAAGTGCGTCTTTAATAAGCAGAAGCTGGTTGGCTGCTAAATCCCTCTCAAGAACCGAAGCTTTGGCTGTCTCGCTGCTTTTCAGTCAAATTACAGGGAATGATGTTTTGGATGATTAGATCTGTGATGGAACTGGTTATAGAAGCTATTTCAGAACTCACAGTGGCTCCCACTTAAATCTGTACACGAAGACCTGCCAAAAATACTCTATCTAAAACTATTTCAACTCGTTATGGTCTTCTGCACATGTCAATATTCTCCCCTTCACAAAGGTAATCAATAACTGAAGAGAAAAAAAAGCACATCTTGGTTTAAAAATTCTTGGGCCATGTCTGGCTGCATCAAGTACAGCTTCAGTTCCGCACACCCTGCTGGCTGGCTCTAATTCCTCCAGCTCTGTTCCATGGGTAAGCTGGCCTTGGAACTGTTTTTGTCCTCTGTTTACTTTTGGAATTGGATTTTTTCACTCCATAGTGGGCCGGTATGCTGTTGCAGACAATCCAAGCTCACACAATATCAAGTGGTGTTAAGATCTGGAAACAGTCTCAGCTTGATCGTCAGCAAATATCAAATCAGTTCTTTTAGTCCCAAATGCCCATTTGCAGGTCTGAGAGATCTCACATAGTTCTGAAAATCCATGGTGTTAACTGGGTAAGAGCCAAACTCCCAACGACCTGTGTACCACAGAGCTCTTGCCTAATTGTTATGACCAGGAATGAACTATTGTTAGTGAGTTGCCACATGCTTTTGTCTGAATCCACAGTTACTCCTTGAAGAATTCACCAGAGCAAATGCTACATGCTACAAAGTAGCCCACAATAACAAAAATAATTAGGCCAGGAGATGCTTTCCTCCATTGCAATATCCATTTACTTATTTATACTGGGGATTGAACCCAGGGCCTCCTGCATGCTAGGCAAGTGTTCTAGCACTGAGCTACATCCCCAGCCTCCAGTGGGTTTTTTAAAATTCTTATACAAGGAAAGCCAGAACAAGTACTGTGTTTCAGAAATGGTCAGGAGCTCTCTCCATAGAGCTCGAGGCAGCTGTTTTCTCCCCTCTGTGTATTCAGCTCCCCTTCCCCACCCATTTTCCCTGGGAAGAGAAATAAGATTCAAAGATAACCATACCACACCTACTCTTGGCAAGGGGGATTACTCTTTCCACTCCACTCACTAATAATGAATGCCTCAAAGGGTTTTGTTTCCTGCCCTGAATTCACTATAAGTAAATGCCTTTTATACCATGTCCAAGAGGCAACTGTGACCTGGAGGAGAAAGAGCTAGCCAAGTGTCCAACAGAAGGACTGAAATAAACAGTCACCCTCTCCAGCTGCACAGGAATTGCTAGAGGCAGAGAAATCTTGAGAAGTATGAAGTAAGCTAATCAATGCATATGTGCTTTATAAATGATGATGTATATTAACATTGCTTTTCCTTGTTACCCTGGTAAATGTAAATGCAAACATTTTTAAATGATCCCTTGTGATGATCAAGACATACTTACAGGAGACCTAAAATGAGAACCAAGAACCACTAACAGTCCTCTCTCTGTTTATGTGACAGTTCTTCCTATGACAGGTCTCAGATGATAGGAGAGTGATTTCTTTGTCCTGTGGACATCCCCAGCTGGCTCAATGTGATCATTTATAGGGTTCTCCATGCCTGAGGGCTGCCAAGGATAAAAGGAGAGCTGTCGATTGTACCGGTCCAGATTGCAGAAGCAAACCCCAGCTTCTCCTATGTGAGGAGCAAGAGAGGGGTGGGGACATGCAGTAGCATGCTGGGCAGTGTCTAACCACTGCTCTCAGAAGGGAAATGTAAATATATGTTGTACATACGTTTAATATGAATTTTACCAATAGAAAGGATGTATAGCACCCAATTAGTAAATCATGACAAATTAAATAATACTTTTTATTATTAATTACATATAGAAAATAGATTCTAGGGGGCTGCAGTTGTGGCTCAGTGGTAAAGCGCTTGCCTAGCATGTGTGAGGCCCTGGGTTTGATACTCAGCCCCACATTTTAAAAAAAAAGACTAAATAAAATAAAGGTGTAAAGAAATGTTTAACAAAAAAGGAAAGAAAATAGATTCTCACCCAAGGTTTTGTTGATTTTTGCTAAATTCTTGTGTCTGTACTCAATCTACGGTTATATTGACAAGTGCAATTCCATGAATATTGGTTATTTTCTTTTACACTAACAAAAAGAGGAAGTGAAATCATGAAGATGTAGGTCAGAACTTCCACTTGTTCATCAATGACATGAGTAATGATGATAGTTTCAAATACTAGAATTTCTTCAACTTTTTATACTGTTCACAGTGAACAGGTACAGACATAACACACTTTTTTTAACAAGAATTCATTTTTTAGTACTATATTTACAAAACAGTGCCAGTGCTATTTTCAGTGATACCAGGAAGAGTTTAGATCTAACACTCACTTACGTTACCAAAACCATATGGATTTCTCTTTACAGTTAAAGAGTGTAGAAGGGAGAGTTTTTGTCCTCCTATGCCAGCCTCCTCCCTGTCTTACTGGATGGGTTAGCAGCTATTTCCCATTCCCTTTGTAAAGAGAATCTGGCTGTTGGAAACTCAAGCCCCAAGGTGTTTTCTTGCTGAATCGGATCTATGACCTATGCCTGGACCACCAGAGAAAGGAGAGAAGATCCAGTGAGAATAATTTCTAAAATCACACCTTTCAGTGATCTTGAAAGAAGGTTTAGGAGGAGGCCAAAGCAGAGTTCCAGAAAAGAAAGGAGTAAAGAAATTGGGGGAAAGATTCTAGCAGGAATATTTAACAAGTGGAGAGTTTGCACTTGATAGTGGTGGCCAATGGGGTCCAGATTTTGAGATTCGGCTCCTTCATTTTGAAATAAACCTTCATAATGCACTTTAGAGTCAGCAGCCACTCTACATTCAGGAGCAGGACAGCAAAGAGGTGGTGATTGATGAGACATTTGCTTCCATTCTCCAAAGCCTAGAATCACTGAGGCAAAACACACTTTTATAAGTTTAATATGCATTGTTCATATTTTATCCATCACTTTCTCAAGTCTTAGAAATCAACAATCAGTCATGCCAGGCGTGGTGGCACACACCTGTAATCCCAGTGGCTCCGGAGGCTGAGGCAGGAGGATTGCAAGTTCAAAGCCAGGCTCAGCAACTTAGCAAGGCACTAAGCAACTCAGTGAGACCCTGTCTCTGAAGAAAAATACAAAAAAAGGGATGGGATGTGGCTCAGTGGTTAATTGCCTCCGAGTTCAATCCCCAATACCAGGAAAAAAAAATCAAGCCTTGATTGGTAGCATTTGCAGATTTCCAGAGTATAATATTTCCACCATGTTTAATTCCAAGCCACTAACATGATGTCATGAAATGAGAGATTTGGGAAGAAATGCACAGTGGCACATCATGATATAGTGATATCATATTTTCGCCATACTTTAAAAAGCGATACAAGCTGGGAACAGCAGCACGCATCTATAATCCCAGCAACTCAGGAGACTGAGGAAGGAGGATCACAAGTTTGAGGCCAGCCTCAACAACTTAACAAAATCCTGTCTCAAAAAAAAAATTTTAAAGTGACCAATGGTATAAAACCACTGTGTATTGAACCCAGATACACTACCGTGTATCTGGGTTCAATCTCAGGTACCACAAAAAAGCGGGGGAAGAGAGGGGAGAGGAGAGATAAAGGAGAGAAGAGGAGGAAAGAAGGAAGGAGAAAATAAATCCAAAAGCACACTGCACGAGCTGGAACTTTTCCAGAAATTGAGGACTCGAGTTTCTCAAAAAGTTCATGTACATAGGTTTCAGGTCCTAGGAAACCCTGCCTACTTTTTAACCCAAGTATTTGAAGTGGTGGTTAGCCTGTGGAAACACACAGCAGTGCCCCCGCCCCCTGCCTCTTGGACACCCCTGAAAGCTCTTCTGGAATGTGTTAATCCTCACGGACCATCTTTCCAGCCCAACAGTCACATCCAAGCAGCTGTTTTGTTCTGAATCCACCATGCAGGAGTGGGGTTATTGTGCTGTGGGGTTACTGAGCCTGGCACAGCCTTCTCCAAAGCAAACCCTGAGCTGTGGTCTGATCAGCGTTGCTCCCCCAGGACCCAACGGTCAGCTGATTAATCACCGGAAGTTGGCTGGCCGGAGGAAGCTGGAGGACACCAGAGAAATGCCATGATATTCATTTGGAAGACACTTGACAGGATGAAGAGGCAAGAAAACAAAGATTCCTGGATCACGTCTGCCTGCTCAGGTTGAACTCACTACAGTACCCCTCCTGCCCTGGAAGAGGGAAGGGAGGGGAAGCAGCCACATGGACCCGCACCCAGACCCTTCATTAGAGTTTGATGGACTCTTGCTACCCACCCTTTGCCTCCATGGCAGGAGAGACACAGACATCAATAAACGTCAGAAGATGTATATGTATATTTGGGTGATGGCATTGCTTTCCCATAAGGCCCCAATTGCTCTTAGGTCAGGAAGCCATGGGAGTACAGAGTCCACATATAATTTGGGGAGATACTCTCAATGATATTCCCTACAACCTCAAAAATTATCAATGTCTAAACATTCAACAACAAACAAGCACGTATCATCATGAAAAATCTACTAAGAGTAAAGCTCTAAAGCCAGGGAAATCAGGGTTAAAATTTAACCATTAACTAGCTGTGTGACCTTGAATGAATTGCTTTACATCCCTGAGCCTCTGATCATGTGGGTGGTTTTAGTCAGCTTTTTTGCTGCTGTAACTCAATGACCCAACCAGCACAACTGTAAAGGAGGAAAAATTTATTTGGGAGCTCACGGTTTCAGAGGTCTCAATCCATAGACAGCAGACTGCATTCTCCACGGCTCAAGGTGAGGCAGAACATCATGGTGGAAGAGTGTCTTAGAGGGAAGCAGCTCACATTGATGATCGGAAAGCAGAAAGAGAGAGGTCTCCCCTTGCCAGATACAAATATATACCCCAAAGCCACACCCCCAATGCCCCATCTCCTCCAGCCATACCTCACCTGCCTGTGATAACCTCTCAATTAATCCCATCAAGTGATTAATTCACTGATTGTGTTAAGGCTCTTGTAACCCAAACCTGTCTTCTCTGAACCTTCTTGCATTTGTCACACATGAGCTTTTGGGGGACACCTCATGTCCAAACCATAACAGTGGGGATAATAATTTTACCTACATTTTGAGAATGTCTGTAGATTAAATGTTTTATATATGTGAAGCAATTCATACACAGTAAATGTCCAATATGTTAGCTCTTTTAAAATCACATACAAGAGAAAGCATCAATAGCTAAGTTTCTTTTAAAAAACAGAAAATGTGGGGTCAGGGATTTAGCTCAGTGGCAGAGCGTTTGCCTAGCAAGCACCAAGCCCTGAGGTAAGTCCTCAGCCCTGGAGGAAGGGAAAAAAAGAAACAGAAGATGCAAGTTTACGTATGTTTCTGAGGTAGACTTGGGGGAAATGGTTACAGTATTTTGCAGTTCCTCTCATCAAATGGTAGAATCCATTTGACCACTTCTCAAGTGTGGCCTGGCCATGTATCTGGCTTTGGTCAGTGTGATATAAGTGAAGGCTTGATAAATACTTGCACAAGTACTTGGTAATAATTACTCCTCTCTGCTGATGGGAACTCCTGCTGTTGTATGTTCTGCCCACTAGAAAATGAAAGGCAGGTAACCTTCACCCCAGGTGTCACCCATCAGCTGCCAGACATACAGTGAGCCTCCCAAGATTCTCCACTCCCAGCTAGGCTGACCTGAACAGAACAACCCAGCAAGCCTTGGAATCATGAGCAAATCACACAGGTTGTGTTCAGCACTACATTTTGGGGGTTCCTTGTTATGTAGCAAATAATAACTAATACTGCTATGTAAAGTCACACATGCACTGAAACATGATACCTGAGATAAAGGCTTGTCCTCAATTGCTCACAATCCTATAAGTGAAAGAGACAAGTCACAGAAATAGACACTATAGTTCAGTACAACCATTGCTGATATATTATGGTGGTGTTAATAGAGGTGACTTTTTCAGTGCCCCTTTAATATTGTGATCAATTTGTTCAAATAGCTTTTTAAATTAAATTTAAAAGGAGTGACTTAAAGCCAATGAGGTGGTATCGGCCTGGAACACAAGTTCCAGGAGAAAGGAAATAGACACAAAGTCCTCCCAGGTGATCCCACCTGAGTCTGCAGGAGAGCCAGCTGAGTCAAATCATTTCACTTACCTTGAACTACCCTGCTTCAAAGTCAGAATGCACAGATCTACCCAAAGTTATCTACATTATCATTTCAATTAAATATATGGCCGAGGAATCTAATGAAGAAGGCTTGAGTGATAGCCACAGAATCAATAAAGTCTTTCTGGACTTATCGATTTAGCATTCTCCACGCAGTAGAATTGATTTATGTCCTCAGATTTATTTTGATAACTCAATGATAACTCCACTATTCCTAAATTAATGTCATCTTTTCTTCAGGCCAAAATTTTTTCTAGGCAAGGAAAAAACCTTACGTCAAGCCAAACTGATTTTGCTAAGTAATTCCATGGCTAACAGGATGCCATCAATCAAAGAGAACCATGTATCGCTGTAATTGTAAATCACCCACGGCATGGAAAAGTACAACGGCATTTATGTGTCAGTATTGAGATTGCATCACACAGGGGCCTCTCCCTGTCAAAATTCATATCTTCCAATATAAACGCCATTGTCTAATGTGCCGCTTCCTAAGTGCAATAGATTGTTTAAAAGCTACATTAATTTCCAACTCGCACAGTGCACGATTCCAGAATGTGTGAGATAGGTAGGTCCCAATTCCTAATTAGCATGATCTTACTGAAGGAGAGAAGCCATCCTCTTCGTGAGAAGAATATTCATCTCAAACACAAGCATGACAATTATTCAGTGCCATGTCAATGGGTATATTTGCAAATGCTTTTGGGGCAGGGGGGTACCTATATTTTCCAAACAATCTAAAAACCAAAAGGAAGTCGAAATTTTTCAATAAAAATGTGTCAGGATTGGGTAGTCCAATTTATCAGAAGTCCCTCAGAGCCTCCCTCCTGCATATCCCCGCAGTCTATCTGGTCCTCTCTGTCCATTCAGCCACCATCTGGTCCAGGGGAGCATCACTGCTCCCAGGGTGCTGCAGTAGCCCCCACTTCCCTCTCAGCACCTTGCTGTCTTTTTCAGTTCATTTTCTACATTGTAGCCAGAGGGACTTTTTTATCCAAAAATGCAAGTCTAATCATGACATTATGGATGACACCTTCCCATAGCTCTCAGAATAAAGAATAATAAGTTACTAACGTGGCCTGAGATTCCATCTGCCTCTCCCACCTCATCTGCCTGGACTCTGTGCTCTTTGCCCTGGACACTGGCCTCCCTCAACACCTCCAACCTGCTCCTGGCCCCACAGTCCACAGGGCACCATCACTCACTATCCTGCAGCTCTGGGATCAAGCACCACCTCTCCTAGGAAGGTTCCCTGAGCCCCAAGGGGATCAAACCCTTCGCAACCTGCATTTCTTTCCAGGCTTCATGATTCTCTGTTTGTTTGTTTTTCTGTTAGACTGCTGCTCCTTGAGAATGGGGACCACAGAATGGTATCCTTCCCACTCCCCTGTCGCTGTCAGTGCTCAGTTCATGTCTGGTGGCTTCCTAAGACAGGGCAGTCCAGTGGGAACAAGGACCAGAAAAGCAGGGACATTCACAGCACAGGGTGGGTGATTAATTCCAAAACACACCAGGGGCCACAGAGGGAAAGGCAGGATCCAGCCAGAGATTGTTCATGTCTGAGATGCTGCTCCTCCTTCCTAATTAATAAAACTACACTTTCAAAGAACTTCAAACTAATGGGAAAGTGGCCAAAATATTATAAACGAACCACCATGGACTCCTCACCTAAAGTCACCATTCTTCACCTTCATTCACCGAACTTACCGTTAGCATTTTGCCAAATCTGCTTCATCTTTCTACATACATGCGTGTGCTCATGTATGGCCAGTATACACATTTTATATACTCCTCCCCCACTTTCCCCACTCCTCTGTCTTCTTTTTTTTCTGAACCATTTGAAATAAGGGGCCAACATCATGATTCATTCCTGAATCCTTCAGCATGCATCTCCCCAAAATACTAGGACATTCCAAAGACACAGTGGCAATGATCAAATACAGGAAATTTATCATTGCACAGTATTATTATTTAATCCATATTTAAATTTGATCAACTTAATTCATGTATTTAACCATCTTAAAAAATTACTAATAAGAGGCAGCTTAAAAAACAGTCTCGCAGCCGGGCACCGTGGCGCACCCCTGTAATCTCAGCACTTGGGAGGCTGAGACAGGAGAATCTCAAGTTCAAAGCCAGCTTCAGCAACGGCGAGGTGCTAAGTAACTCAGGCTGGGGATGTGGCTCAGTGGTCAAGAATCCTCGGTACCAAAAAGAAAAAACTATCTAGACAAGCAGAGTGCAGTGGCGTGGGCCTGTAATCCCAGCTAAAGCTCAAGCCCAACCTCATCAACTAAGTGAGGTCCTAAGCAGGTTAGCAAGACTCAGTGTCAACATTTAAATAAATAAATAAATAAAAAAGGCTGGGAATGTGGCTCAGTAGTAAAGCGCCTCTGGGTTCAATCCCCAATACCAAAACAAAAAAGTCTAACCAACTGAGCAGAAACTGGTCTCAAAAGATCTCCAGAGGTGGCAAGGTGGCAAATAATACCAGGAGAGTTCCAGGTAAGGTAAAATTTCTATGTTTGCTCCAAACGGAAGCAAACCACCTCTCAGCACAATTCCAGGATCAGTTTGGCCTCTCAGAAATCTTCCAGAAATGATCCCCCTCCAGCTTATAAAGCTCAAAATCGGGTCGAATACATATTTAATGCATTTGTTTAATGTCTCAAGCTCAGTCTCAAATATAAGTTCCATGTCTACTGACTGGACCAAAGTGAGCTATGGAAACAAGACAGGCAGAGACAGGGGCTGGTCTGGGACAAGCACAGAGAGGGGACACTTGGTAAAAATCAAATGAACCGTGGGAGGCAGTTTGCACTCCAAAAAGCAATTTAAACTATTTATGATCACTGATGGGCCTTGAATTAGTTATAACTTCCTAAAGAAAGATCTTGAAATCATCACAAAGGAGCCCCGAGGATGGCCGCTCAGGGCTCTCTGGAGGTCAGGGAGGAGAATGAGCTATTAGTCTGCATTAAGGGGCCAACACCATGGTAATGGTGTGCTGGTATGTAATTCAAATGCGGGCAGCCTGACCTTGACTGCCATTCAGGTCTGAGCACTTCATCTCAAAAGGAAATAGAAGAGGCCACAGGAGGGCCACAGATGATTAGCGGGGTTGTTGAGGGCTCCAAACCTCCACATGAAGTAATGTTTAATTATACAGGAGCTCGTTACAAAGAAGAAAGGAGAAAATGGACAGAGGCTTAAGTGCAGAAGGAAAAGGATCCAGAGGTGACAGAGTGAGGCCCCAGTGGTTCTAAATTAGACTTTGATAAAACACCATGAGGTTGCTTTGGAAAGAGAATTTTCAAAGGATCTACAAAATCTTTTGAGGAAATAAAAGGCTGGATTCAGTCAAGCAGTTGCAAACACCTAAATAAACATGTGTCTGTATGGAACTGACAACAAATTTTAACATCTATGAATTGTGTCTTATCTACAAAACTGGATAGACTACCGTCCTGAATTCAGTTGCTTATGGTGGTTCAAAAAAAAATGTGATCACTAGCAAGGAGAACAGAGATACTCACTCCAAGAGAAGAGCCAGCAAACTATGGCCCCACGCCAGTTACAGCCTGTTGCCTGTTGTTATGATGTCCACAAACTAAGAATGAGTCTTCCATTTTAAAATGATTAAAAAATATTAAAAGAAGAAGGAGGTTTCATGACATGTGAAAATGACATGGAGATCAAATGTCAATGAAGTCTAATTCAAGTACAGCCTCATGTTCTTCTGCGGCATCTGTGGCTGCCTTTGCACTACACCAGCAGAACTCAGTACCACAGTTGTGACAGACACTTTGGCCTACAAGTCTAAAATATTTACTTTCTGGCCCTTCACAGAGAAAGCCTGCCCACCCCTGCTCTAATGTGTTGTGTTAAATACTTTCAGTATGAACAAGGGCCTGGACAGTCCAGAGTGCTTGCTGCTGGTCCCACATCCAGAATTTGGGGTGCAGCTAGAGGGACAATTAACCTTCTTGCAAGGTCCCAATCCTGGACCCCTCGCAATTGGCAGGTGAATATGCTCCAGGGAATACAGGTAAAGGGACCAAAAGAAGCTAAAGCGCTGGTAAAAAGGGACCATGTACTGCAGAAGATCCCAGTGGGGCTTCCAGCCATCTTTTGGACTCCTAGACAGGCTCCCCAGCAATGTAGAGTTCATCTGCCCAGAATCCTTGACTCCACAGAGGCATTAGGCCAGCATACACATGCCCCAGAGCCCCTAGATACTTCATGTGCCAGTATGTGAAAGACCCAGGGATACAAGATGTATCTCAATTCAACAGAAAGCTTTTTAGAAAAAAATACATAAACTGTAGGAAAAAACTTTGGGTAAATTTAGCACACAGCATTGTCAATCCACTAAAAATAATACTGTAATGGTCTATTACCCCAAAAAGAAAACTAAAATCACAGAGCTAGAAAGGAATATCTTGGCATCTATGGGTACAGAATTCAATGTAAATACATTTAAACATACAACATGAGTTGAATTACCCAAATTTATGTTCCTCTCTGCTGTCTCTGAGTTTTTTTGGTTTTTTTTAATATTTGCTGAGAGGATAGAAAACTTTCACCTTTGCTGAGATGTGTGTTGCCACGCTCCGCCACTAGGGGGTAGCATGACCCATTATTTCACCTCTTTTTTCAGCCTTCCAACTCTCCCTAACACCAATGTATTAAGTTTCACAGGAAAACTTGCATATACAATAAACAATTAAATGTTATGCAATAAAATATTATGTATATGTTGTGTATATTATGTTACATGTTGCATATAGTATACAACATATTATAACATACATTACATAAAAGAATATAAACTTGTACATTACATACATAAAATATAATTTGAGAGAAAGAAAGAATGTATCTTATACACAGATTAATAAAACAAATCTCGGGGCTGGATTGTGGCTCAGTGGTAGAGTGCTTGCCTCGCATGCATGAGGCACTGGGTTCGATCCTCAGCACTACATAAAAATAAATAAAGATATTGTGTCCATCTACAACTAAAAAAAATTTTTTTAAATTAAAAAATAAAGCAAATCTCGCTGGAGCAAAAAGAATTCAGTTAAACTCACCTGTTCCTATTAAAAGAACAACAGTAGTGCTGTTTAGAGGTAAGGAAGCAGTGGTACACAGGAGCCTTCCACCAGCAAGCTGTAGAAAGAAATGACCACCTAGGGCTGGGGTTGTGATTCAGGAAGAAACGACCACCTAGAAGACTGAGTGGTCATTGTCTGGCTTGAGGAATTGAGAAGCACAACAGGAAAGTGCATCACAGAATGCACAGGGGTGGTAGCCAAGGAGTCTGAGTGATGCCAAAGGCCATGTGAGGCCACCCAAGGGAGCCCTGGAGTCTGAGAGTGAGTTCAGAGCTGCAGTGAAGCCAGGTCAAGATCCCAGGCTCATAAACAGCCTCAGACCATACTTCAAATAGGTCAATGGATCACACACGTGGAATCTTAAAAATGTGACTTTAAATTCATTTCCAAATAAAGACTAGGAGCAGAAGAAAGGAGATTAAAACCCCAGCTTGTTCAGACATTCTGAAACATAAAACCCTGAATGTTTGGGGGCAAATTAATCCAGAAAACATCTCAGTCAATTTCCAGCTTCTACCCCTGGAGCAAGGACTGGAAGAGCTGACAACAATAACCTCCAGGAATCAAGTCTTGGCGCGCAGGACAGTTCCAGAGCACATGTGCACATCCATTCAGGCCCAGACTAACGTTGTCTCATGCGCAATCTGCAAGCACAAAACATCTGAACAGTGCTTCTGAGCTTACACGTCACTTTTCCCATTAATCACTTAATATAATCCTATAAAAGATCTAGGAGGTGGGTATTAATATCATATCCATTGTACCAAAGAAAAACAGAGAACATAAGTAACTTGCCCATGGTCACAGTAGTGATGATCCGGCACTTAAAATGGAAAACTCTTCTTCCTCCAAAATCCCCTGTTCTTTCCACTACATTTGTTGCCTCAGGATTGAAGTGTTTCCCTAAGAGCCAAGAAGTATGTGAGAAGGCAAGCTTCAACGAGAGCGAAATGTTGGTGTGTATTAAAAAAGAGAGTAACGAACGAATATTAACGATGGGTTTGTTTCAAAAGCTAATGGGAGGCAGAACTCATATGGAGAAACAGAAGAGGGATACGAGAAGAAAAAAGAAAAGGATTGGCTTTGGAAGGTGGGAGGAAAGGAGGAGATGGGCACTGAACTCAAAAGGATCACCCCAAAGCAAGCCTAAGAGGTGCTCACTGTATTTGGTGACCAGAAAGTTCTGAGGGAGTCTTTGCTTAGCTAAGAAATGGAACAAGAAATATGCCCAACCCATAATGGGAGCTGGGTAAACAGTTGTGGAATGAATGCAGGAGGAAGGCAGATTTCTCAACTGGTTTAATGGCAAAGGGCTGCCGTGGGAATAGGGGGTTCCAGGAACCGCACAGAAACAGAATCGGAGAGCATCCAAATGAGGTTTCTCTCCTGAGCTGCACAAAGCTATGAACATTCTTTGCTTAATTACTTAAGCTTCAGTGACTATGCTGGAAGAAGTCGCCAGCTGGTCAGAAGAAGCAGTTTGGTCCCTGTTTCGGACACCTTGGTAGAAAGAAGAGCTAGAGATGACTCCAGAGCCCAGTCTCCCAGGCCAGGACCCTCCAAGGCTCCTGAGTGACAATTGGGTGACAAGGAGCAGGGCAGTGTGGAATTCTGGAAGTGGTGTTCCCATGCATCACATGTGGTTCCATTGCAGCCCAGAAATGATGACAGCAGCCTGGCACTTGCTGCTTTTCCTGTCTCTCCTCCTATGGTCTTTGCTTTAATGAGAGAAAAAGAGGAAATGGCCATAAGTCCAACTGGAAAGTAAGACAGAGAAGTGATAAATGTGAGAGAAATTTCCAGAGACTATCTTCATGAGAAAACTTACAGCATCCCCTGGAGGAGCTGCAGGGTGCACGGTGCGGCAGGCCCTGCCTTGGCTCAATCCCTATAATCTCAGTGGTGGGTAGAGCAGGCAGTTGCAGCAGATCTGATGAGCCTGAGGATCCAGGGCAGATTTGGCACCTTCCTCTCCCTGGTCTACTTGCACCTGAATTACCTGCATCTCAAGGTCCACATGACTGCAATGTATCCACCCAGGATGCACCACCCATCTTCTCCTGACTCCTTGGGGAGTTCACCTTCACTCCATGTGGCCTCTTGGGGCGGTCAACAGGGCAGGGACATGGCAGGAGGCAGCCCTGCTCAGGCTCCCCTCTCAGAAACCACTCCACCATATTTGTCTGTGCTGAATTGATCAAAAGTGACCCAACCAAGGCCAATGGTGGTTCCGGCAAGGCCTGATATGTGGACACAAAGAGTCCATAGTTCTCTTTCTAAGGGGAAAAAATGTGGGTCAGACACTGATACTGGTCATCTTGTCTGCTGCTCAACAAGAGAGTCCCAAAAACAAAATCAGAAAAAAATCTAAAAAGTCTACCCCTGAAGAGGCAATCTGTTTCTGCACCCCACATGCCTGAAGCCAGTCCATTCTTGGGCTTCCTAATCTCCTGAGTAAATAATTGTCCTGGCTGCTCATTCTACTTTGGATTTGGTTCCTACAACTTGCAGAAAGAGCAATCGGTAGTTCACACTCGTCCCCAGCCACGCCTCCTTCCCACTCTACCTTCATTCATGCTGTGGCCCACCGTCCTCCCATCTCTACCTACTGCCTAACTCAAATGCTACCACCTCCTCCGGGAAGCCTCTCCAGGTCCCCTTCTGTGCCAGCTCTCCTCCTCCACCTTCCAATTCCATAACACTTCATCTGCACTTTCCTGTGTCTATTGGGATGACATTTCACTGCGGGCATTAGAAAGCTGACTTGGAGCAACTTAGAGAAGTAGGGATTTATTTCTCACCTATTAAGAAGTCTCAAGCCGGGCACGTTGATACACACCTGTAATCCCAGGGCTCAGGAGGCTGAGGCAGGAGAATCATGAGTTCAAAGCTAGTCTCAGCGACTTAGCAAGGCCCCTAAGCAACTCAGTGAGACCCTGTCTCTAAATAAAATACAAAGAGGGCAGGGGGTGGGCAGGATGTGGCTCAGTGGTTAAGTGTCCCTGGGTTCAATCCCCAATACCAAAAAAAAGAGAAAAGTCTCAAAGAAGGCAGCTCCTGGCCTCAAACTGGAAGCCTGACAATGAATGGCCTTTGTCTCAGGCTCGTTGCGTCTGCCAGACAGTCCCCAGATAGCTTGACTGACCCAGTCTCTCCTCGCCTCCCTTCTTGAGTGTAGTTCTCAAAATAACTACAGATTGTGTTGGGAAAGCGACACAATCGGAGATAGGAGATAGGAAGGAACTGCCTGAAACAACCGGGGCTGTGTTCCCATCCCTCCCAGGGAACGTGACATCTTAAGTTAGGAAGGAACTGCCCCTGACAGCCTGGGGGTTTTTCCTTTCTTCCCTGGAAGCAGGATGTCCTCCACATCTTTCCCAGTGAGTCACATAGTCTCAAAGATACATCGCCCAGGGTGGGCTGCTTTTCCAGGTCCCCTAGCTGTGTTGCAAGCGGGGCATGAGCAATCAAGACCCCAACTGCCCCAGGCAGCTTCTTGAGCCTTGGGGAACTGGCTTGCTATTGAATCCTGTGCTACTTATATCCCTTGCTTCCTATCTTTAAGTAATAAATCCACTTCATGTAACTTTTTGCACATCTGTTCTTGTTACCCATGACTCAGGCAATTTGATAAAACTGCAGCTCAGAATCAGGGTAGAATTGTCCTATTCTTGGTACTTGATATAATAATGATCTTTGCCGTCCACACAGTGGGAGTCCTCCTTTGGGACTGGCTATTGGTGAACCTGCTGCACTGTCTCCTGGTGGCAGGATAGCTGCCACACATCCAGCTATCATATTTGCTTTCCAAATAGAAGACAGGAGAAGCAGTAAGGACAGCTACTTCACCTCCTCTACAAGGAGAACAAAAGTTTTCCTGAAATCCACGAGCAGACTCTACTTATAATTCATGATTACCAACCCCATCATTGACCACTAGTAGTTGTAATGGAAAGTAAGAAGTGAGTACTTAACTCCCTTGAGCTTCAGAGTAGAAAAGAAGCTTGAGAATGGCTGTGAGGTCAGCCTAGGAACAGTGTCCACCCTGCTCTCTTAAAGCCTGGTCATAGTTTTTTGCATGCAAAACTCTGATTCTCCCTCTGGGAAGGGGCTGAATTCCCAGTCACAGTAGCACTTGCCGCATAGCTCTTTGATAAACATGCACTTGGTGAATGTGCTGCTGCTTCTTACACAGGCTCCTGGGGCCCCCGACAGGCTGAGCAGATTGTGGCTGCAGCAGGGTAATTAAACGTGCATCCTTCTTTGATCCCTGAGCTCTTCTGTCTGAAATTCATCTGGATGGAGTGGGAAGACAGCAGTAGTGTGTATTCCCGTACCTTCTCTAATCATCAGAAAGGGTTAAACCATTTCTATTTCAGGCCTCCTGTGATCAAGAAAGGTTCACTGGCAAGAGTGTCTATTTGGTGCCTTCAAGGCAAGCAATTGTGGGAATTAAGAATTAGCTCTCTCCCTGACTATCCCCTTGATATAGTTAGAATAAAAGCAGCAGTGACATTGCCAACGACCCAGATGTTGAAGAAACCTTGGATTAAGCCACAGAGGCCCTTTGCCTCCAAATCCTATAATAGTGCATTAACACAGGCTCAACCTGCAGAATTGGATTTAAATCCAGCACTTGAATGCTCATCCTACCGCAGCCCCTTCCCCACACCTAATCTCATTTTGTCCTCCGAGTGTTGAAAATAATGGTAATGCAGCCACTGTAGAAAGTGTCTGGGTGAGCATTTTTCACACGAGAAAGGCTCTTCATAAAGTAAAAGTGCTTCAAATGCAGAAGTCTCCTCTTTGACACTCCCTGCCTAGGGAATAAAAGTCTTCTTAGCTTTCCCAGCTTCTGTGGCCTGCTGAGGCACAGGGGCTAGGGACAGCCCAGCTGCACTCTCCTGGGCACAAGGGTTGATGTATGCTGGGTGCTGGATCCAGACCCACACAGGACACAGCACAAGGATGAACACAGGGAGGGTCGTGGCCCAAATGCTGTCTTCCACCTTCACTCATTCATGTCAGTGAAACAACCTTGACCATCAAGGCAGCTATAACTAGAGCCTCACAGCATTGCACATTGTCTCAATCTTCTCAGCCTCCCCATTGGCTGGTACTATCGTTGCCCCATTTTCCAAATGGAGAAATTGAAACTCCAAGAGATAAAAGATGTTTACTCAAGATCATAGAGCTAATGGGTCAGGACATCTGGACTCGATCCCATGAAAGTCCCCAAGCTGCCTGGGCCATCTCCACCATCAGAGTAGGGCCATGGTTCTCAGTGAAGGGTGGCAGGATAGAGTCACCTGGGCAATTTGGTGAATCACACTCAGTCCAATTAAATCTGAATCTCTGTGTACAAAGCCAGAGCTGCAGATCATGTACCCCTTTGTGTCTGCATTTACCCCTAATTAAGATGAAGCATGGAGGGCTGGGATTGTAGCTCAGCGGTAGAGCGCTTGCCTCGCATGCGTGAGGCCCTGAGTTCGATCCTCAGCACCACATACAAAGCAATAAAATAAAGACACTGTGTCCATCAACAACTAAAAAAAAAAATATTTAAAAAAAAAAAAAAAAAAGATGAAGCATGGAAATATTAACAGTACCTGTCACTTTGTCACCAACAGAAGTCATAGATATTTATTTATTTATTTATTTTTAGTATTTTTTTTAGTTGTAAATGGACACAATGTCTTTATTTTATTGCTTTGTATGTGGTGCTAAGGATCGAACCCAGGGCCTCATGCATGCATGCGAGGCAAGCGCTCTATTACTGAGCTACAACCCAGCCCAGTCATAGATATTTAGTATCACATTACAATTGTTGCCATATCTGAAATATAGAGTCTATACTGTAACTGCTTCAAAATTAGGGTGAGTATAAAACTATTGCCAGATTTTGTTATTTAATGGGTTAATATAGAAGATAAGCTGTCACCGCATCCACAAATCTTTGGTTTTCTTTTTCAGTGTTTGGAGAGCCATTTTTCAATAGAATATTTTCTTTTACAGTGCTGTGTATTATGAAGGAGATCCCCAGGCTCCATCAGGCATGCAAGAGGATAAAGAGTACCTGTTCCCCCTGTCTTAGATGCAAGTGCTAAATCAATACTGGAAATAGTATAATCTTTATGCTATTTCACTTTACATGCTTGTGTCTTCTTTCCCCAAATAAATTACCAGCTCTGGAGCGCACGGACTGAGCCATATAGTTCTTTGTTTCTTCCACAGGCCCTTAAAAAGAGTAGTCACTCAACCACTGTTTATTGATTGGCAGGCTGATAGAAATCCTTCAGGTATCAATAGTCTAAAGCCAGTATCACATTCAGTATCCAAGAGACAAACAATATAGCTAGAGGAGGAAAGTTATTGAAGCTGAACTTTCTGGGTGGTTGACAAACCCTGGGGATGGTTCTTAGAGACAAAAGCTAGCTGAGGAAAAGAGGTGCATTGGAATCTTCCATGATGACTGATAAGGTAGGGCAGAGTGCCCAAATGCCACAGGAACTGTGGCAGATTCCAAACTGAGAAATATTCTTGGACAAGATGGTATCATGTTTGCACACTCTGGAAGCCTTTGAAACAATGCCAAATAGCCTGGGATCCCAGCAATTTGAAAAGAACCCCTCTCTGCGTGGACACTCATACAATTCCTCAGTCCCTGACACTGGGAAGCTAAAGAGGGTCCTACAGCTTTCAGTTGTAGTTGATATCAAGAGATCCATTTCCATTATCTTTGTTGTGTAATAAATGCCTGAGACTTGCAGAGCATAAAACAACCATCATTTTATTTGGCTCCCAGATTCTGGGGATAAGGAATCTAAGCACCATGATGTCCAGAGCTTCCAAGGTGGCTTCTGTCCAACACAGCTGGTGCCTGGGCTGGGATGGGTGAAGGACAGGTCAGAGTACCTACAAATGACCACTGTGTGTGGGTTGGGATTCTCACAGCACAGTAGTTAGTTTCTGAGAGAAGGCTTCCCTGATGTAAGGAGAAGGTTCTGGAAAGTGAGCACAGCAAGAATACCAAGCAGAAACTGCATGACCCTTTCTGACCCAACCCTCTACCAGGCTCTACTGCTCAAGGCAGTCACAACCTTCCTAGAATCGATAGGGAGGGTCCTGACCCCACGCTTTATAGAAAGAGTACCAAATAATTTTGGAGCTAATTTGTGTTACCTTTACTCTCACCAAATAAACACAATTACTTCTAGGCTTGGAGATTATGTCTAGAGCCACTGGTGAACTAAACACAGGGGTCTCTGATCTGGATAGCAAAAGATAGTGTAGGGTTGTCTCGGGAGTGTTTCCACTCTGCCCCAAAAGGAGCGCCCCAGCGAAGCCTCAGCTGACAACCTTTGACAAATGAAAAGAGCTCTCCTGTCACTCTCACCCTGCAGCCCACCTTAACAGCCGTTCCTCCTGAACATCTCTTCACCTCCAAATTACCCTCCAGCAACAAACCTGCTCCCACAAAGTAAGCTCTGCAAGCTGCTGTATCTCATTGTTCCTCTATTAAGACATTTCATTCACAAACACTACGTTTCTTTAAATATACCCTCAGCTGTCACTTACATAAGAGAACTTGGCAAAACAGATGGAGCACCCCAGCAGTGTCTTTGCCTGGGGCAGAATATGCTAATATCTTGGCACAGGCACCTCGAGCTGCTTTGTTTGCCAGCAAAGTTCCATCAGCTGGAAAGTTCTAAGGGGTGAGTAAGATCAGAAAATGTGAGCAGAGAAAGTTGTTCCTTTTTTTTCCCCCTCCAGAAAAGAAAACCATTTTCTTGTTAATCAAATGGTTGAAGAAATCTGTAGAGCTGCTCCTCAAAATCAGCAGGAGAGAAGGAGCTCTGTGCTACTTTAAGAAAGGCACTGCACTCAGAAAGAAGGGACATGTTACTCAGGACATGGGAAAAGAGGCCATTCCAGAGAGCGGGAATGGCATGTATGAAGATGAGGAGGAACGCACTGGCTGGATCCCAAAGCCCCGCCATGGCTGCTCTTCCTGGAGTGCAGGTTTGGGCTTGGGAATTCTAGGGGCCACTTATGATGCCCCTGCCAGAACAACTCCCACCTTCTGTGGGAAACAGTTGCACTTCCACCAGGTTCTCTACAGCCCTGGATGGGCATGTGTCCAAGGCCAGCCAATCCTAGCCACAAGCTAGTGGGAAGAGGAGAGGCAGGAGATCCCTATGGGACCTGAGAGCCTGAGTTCTTCCATCAGAATGACTCTGAATCCCACGTCTCTGTACTGGCTTTATGAGCTTGTGAAGTTTCCTCACCAGGGCTCTGTTTCCTTGTCTCTAAAGTGGGGATAACCACATCCACCTCATAGCTTCATGCTGAGGATTAAATGAGATAAGCATGCCACATGCTTACAAGAGTACCATGAGAACCCCATAGATGATTGTTTTCACTTTAAAGATGGCAGCCTCAGTGGGGAAAAGGTACACTCATACATTGCTGGTGGGACTGCAAATTGATGAACCACTCTGGAAAGCAGGATGGAGATACCTCAGGAAACTTGGAATGGCTCCACTATTTGACCCAGCTATCTATCCCACTTCTCGGTTTATATCCAAAGGACTTAAAATCAGCACACCACTGTGAAGCAGCCACATCAATGTTTATAGCAGCTCAATTCACAATAGCTAAACTATGGCATCAACCTAGATGTCCTTCAACAGATGAATGGATAAAGAAACTGTGGAATATATACCCAATGGAATATTACTCAGAAATAAAAGAGAATGAAATTATGGCATTTGCAGGTAAATGGATAGAATTAGAGAATATCATGCTAAGTGAAGTAAGCCAATCCCAAAACACCAAAGGCCACATGTACTCTCTGATAAGTGGATGCTGATCCATGATGGGAGGGGTGGGGTAGGAAAGAATGAAGGAACTTTGGATTGGGCAGAGGGGAATGAGGGGATAGAAAGGGATATGAAGGGGGGAAGGACAGTGGAATGAGACAGACATTATTACCCTATATGCATGTATGATTACATGACCAATGTGAATCTGCACCATGTACAGCCAGAGGAATGAAAAGTTGTGCTTCATTTGTATACAATGCATCAGAATGCATTCTACTGTTACGTATAACTAATTAGAACAAATTAAAAAATAAAAATAAAAAGATGGCATCCCCAGAGCTGCTGACCATGTAGAACCCACCAACCTACAGAGAGGAAGTTCATCCTCAAAGAAATCTGCCATGAGAGTAGTTGAGAAACAGCCCAGCCTTTCTGCAGTTTGCTAATAGGAGTCAATAAATTTTCCTTTTTAAAATTTAAGCTGGCTTGAGTTTGACTTCTGTTAATGTTTGAGTGGTATTTTTTTTAAAAAAGCAAAATTAGACTTATAAATACATACATATGTATTTTCTTAATTATAAAATCTGCACAATGACATAATGCTAGAGTTTCATGGCCATTTCTTTTCTGTTGTTCCTTTCCCCTAAAATCACTCACTAAGCTTCTCAAGCTGGAGGAGGCTTCAAGGAGGAGGTGGGATGGGACACGGATCCAAGTCAGTTGGGCTAGTACAAGTGTCCAGTGGGTGACCTTCTAATGTCAAAGGGCAAAAACTCCACCCTCAGAGCATGCTAATACCACCATTTTCTAAACACTTGTCTTACAAAGCGCCTATGAAACTTGATTACATCTGTCCAGACCACTGACTAATTTGCTTTTCCTTACCTCCAGTCACCTTTTCCCACACCTTAGACCACCCTTCTTTTTGATCCCTTAAATATCCCTAAACCCTATACCTGGGGAGGAAGATTGAGACTCTCTCTCATCTCCACATGTGAATTAAATCCCTTCTCTTTTGCAAAACTTCCTGCATCCATAAGTGGCATACTGAGCAGTGAACAAAATAGGCCTGGTTCAACGGCACCACCAGCCATCTCTGAGGCTCTTCTCTTCCCCTGAGTTTGTATCTAGAACAACCAGGTGGCTTAAGCAAGGGGGCTGAGCAAGCCAGCAAATATGAACCCTGGGCAGCAAAGGCATTACCATGATCAGAAGTGGGTCCCCATTCTAGTAGAATGAAAATCAGACCCCCATCTCAGATCCCAGTTCACAAAATATTTCCATTTTCACGAACCTATATCTTTCTTCCAACTTCCCTGAGAAAAAAACCCAGGGCAAATATCCATGTACCCAATTTGCTGAAGTTCAGCTTGGATAAACCAATTGCCAGGGTCACAGATGGCTCACTGGGTGGTCAGATCCTTTCAAAGGAATAATTTTATGACTTTCAACCACATACACGCTGCATGAAAGCAGGACAAATATTCAAATTTTCTGACCCAAGGCAATTTTTCCTCCACAACACTCAATACATAACTTGATAAATATATATCTGCTTGTTTGACATGGAAGATATCAGAAGAAAAGGGCCATTTACTCCTATCCTGATCCAGCTGCCTGAAAAATCCCCACCTTCACTCATTTCTTTGAGCTATTAAAGCCCTTCTTTAAAATTCCAGTATCATCTAGGAAGGTT
The DNA here is from genome assembly GCA_004024805.1 of Geosciurus inauris. Taxonomy (NCBI): domain Eukaryota; kingdom Metazoa; phylum Chordata; class Mammalia; order Rodentia; family Sciuridae; genus Geosciurus; species Geosciurus inauris. Next base: position 68,674 of record PVHX01007176.1, on the reverse strand, counting down.
GGCACATAAATCATTGTCTTTCATTAATCCCACAGTCCAAAGCAGTTCATCAATCACTAATTTTTCTCCCTGCTATGCTAACTTAGGACGTGTCTAGACACGACACTGAATGGAGGAGAGGGCTGGCAGGACACCTGTATTCTGATCTGTGTTTTCACCTGAAAAACAGGGAGGAAAGGATTTGATCAACTATTTAAAAAGAACAAAATCCTGAGGGCCAATGCCCCCTGTTATGGTATGAATGTGTCCCCCAACCCCACCAAAAAAAAATCATAATTGGAAACTTAATCACTAATGTGGTTGTATTAAGAGGTTGGGGCCTCAGCCGGGCACAGTGGCACATGCCTGTAATCCCAGCACTTACGGAGGCTGAGACAGGAGAACCGTGAGTTCAAAGCCAGCCTCAGCAACGGCGAGGCGCTAAGCAACTCAGTGAGACCCTGTCTCTACATAAAACACAGAATAGGGCTGTGGCTCAGTGGTCAAGTGCCTGAGTTCAATCCTCAGTAGCAAAAAAAAAAAAAAAGAGGTTGGTGCTTCTTTAGGAGGTGATTAAATCATGGGAGCTCTGGATGGTATTAGTGACCTTTTAAAAGGTGGTATCACCTAAAGAGCACTATGTTAAGTGAATAAGCCATGTACATAAAGACAAATACTGCATGTTCTCATAGGTGAAAGCTAAAAAGTTGCTCCCTTAGAAGTAGAGAGTAGAATAGTGGTTACCGGAGTCTGGCAAGGCGGATGGGGAAAAAAGAAATTAGATCACAGGTAGAAATATACAGTAGAATGAAGGAGTAAGTTCTAGTGTTCTCTAGCACAGTTGGGTGAATTGTTTGCAACAATTTATTATATATTTTTAAATAATCAAAAGAGGGAATTTTAAATGTTCCTAGCATGAAGCAATGATAAATACTGAGGTGATGGAGAGGCTGATCACTCCAATTTGATCATTACATATTATACACATGTAATCAAATATCACACTGTACCCCCACAAATATGTACAATTAAAAAAAAAAGTGTGAGATTGCTCCTTCCTTGATCTTGGACTTCCTTATTAGTTACCCAGACTAAGGTATCATGTTATAGCACCTGGAGCAGAATAAAGACCCCCACTCCTACCAGAGAGTGAACTTGACCTTGTACATGCATCTTGGGACTCCTGCCACAATGGAGTCCGGCCCCATTCCCATCTCTGTTAGGCATTTCAATCTAAATCTCTTTGTTCTGTTAGGCAGCTGTTTAGGGCTTTTTATTCATTTAACAGGTGGATCTTTTTGAAGTTCTCATTTAAAATAATTTGATATTCAAGCAGTATGTGTGTGGTTGGAAGTTATAAAATTATTCATCAGAGAGACCTCTTCTTTTCTCTCAGATAGCAATTGAAGTGTGCAGCGATTCCCCCGAGCCAAGCTTGCAGCCCGGAAAGCCCTGCTTCAGCAATGCTTTACCACCATCACTAAATTGAGTTATTCCGACAGCCTTTGATGCTCTGGGTTTTTCTTTTTTTCCCTAAATGTGCGCAGGAAAGCTGAACAGCAGCATAATTTAATTCTTCAAGATTTACTTTTTAATCACCAGGGTGGTTCTTATGGGGTACAGAGAGTTGACCCCATTTTCTCAAGTTGAAACTGATTTAGGTCAAATAATTCTTGGAATTTGAATTAGGTATTTTTTTTTTTCCTTAATGGCATGAACTTCGAGCTTCATTTTCCAGCAGCTGGTAACATCTGTGCTACTTATGAATCGCAGATGATTTGAGGAAACCTAATGTGGGCAAAGAAGTTATTCACGACTCACTGAATTCTACTGGCAGAATTCTTCATGATGATCTGAATTGGTGTCGAGGTACAACTGTGTTAGGTGTCTGAATTCCTTCTGCAAAAGGAAAATGAGACAATTACCAAAGACTGAGAATGTAATCAAAATAACAGCCATTTCTCTATTGAATAGAAAATCTTTCTGTAAACACTGTGGTATGTTATTCCAGAATAAAAAATATTTATCATATTCTATAGAAAACTCCATCATGGAAAGGTAAGAGACTTTTTTCTCAATTCAAATGTATACCTACAGCATTACTGTCTGATTATCTATTCAATGAGAAGGAACAAATATATCTATCCATAATATAGCACCATACTTACATTATCAAGGTATTTCTCTTTACAGGGATTGATTGCCTAACAGAGGATTATCAGAAAGGCCAAATGATTGCAGAAAAATAATCAGGGGATACAGTAACTTGAAAACCAAGGACCCACAGCAAAGCAGTTCTACTCTCAGCTGCCTGCAGCTCATACCTTCATTTATTTGACCATCTGGAGACTCAGTGGCTTAAACTCCATGGCTGTCCAGATCGCCTATCATACAGTTCAGGATTTTTCAGGAGGACAAGGAAGGGCTGGGGTGGATCTCCAAACCTGAACCCCAGGAGGAGATCAGTTTCAAGGAATCTCCAGGGATTCAGAAGGGGGAAGGGTCTTGTGAGAGATTTTCTCACCTAATCAAACCAACAAAAACATCCCCAGCAGGAAGGAGAAGACACAGACACTCTGAAATCAACTCAATACAGTTCCACAGTATGGTTATATACCCAGCATGGTGCTTGAACCCATGGGAGACCCAGATGAAGGATTCAGGCAGGAGATGGCACAGGTCACGGTCCAACACACATCAGGCACTTGATATTTATTGAATGAAGAATGAACTGAAGAAGAGGGTGTTGTGACTAGAAAGAATGAATGGAGAGATGCTGAATTCATGGTAATCACACAGAAACCAGTGAAGGAGTTGAACAGCTAGTCAGGTGAAGAAGTAAAAGAGAAAGGAAATTGAATGGTGGCCCCCAAAGGTTTCTAACATTGGGACATTCTAACAGGAATGCCATGGATGTAAATACAGAAGGTGGAGGAAGGACATCAAGGATGATTTAGTGCCAAGCGTGGTGGTGCACACCTGTAATCCCAGCACTTTGGGAGGCTGAGACAGGAGAACTGTGAGTTCAAAGCCAACCTCAGCAATGGCAAGATGCTAAGCAACTCAGTGAGACCCTGTCTCTAAATAAAAAACACAAAATAGGGCTGGGGATGTGGCTCAGTGGTCGAGTACCCCTGAGTTCAATCCCTAGTATCAAAAAAAAAAAAAAAAAAAAGGATGATTTAGTTTACAGAAATATCAGGATACTCTAACAGAGATATGTAGCCAACCTCTGCTTAGGATTTGTCTAAAACTATTCTAGGATGGATCCCCCAGGCAGCCTCAAGAAGATTCTGGAGGTTCAAGGTATAGAATTATAGAAACAGATCCTCACGTCTAGAGTTTCATTAAAGGCCTTTATTTCAGCCACCCGTTTGAGCCATGAATTTATGGCTTCTGTCCCCCAGGTCTTCTTTACACAGACCACAAACCTACCTCTCTATAATAACTCAGAATAAAATTCCCAGAACTTTACATTTCCATTTTTTTCAATCTATTTGTCCAGGGTACCTAAAAACACACATTCTTTGGCGTCTCTGCCCTCATCCCATTTGGCCATCTCCTCCCTTGGCAGAACAAGTGAATGACCATTTTCCAGACTCAGCCAAACCATACCAGTTGTTCACAGTTGGTAGAAATGATCAGATATTCACGGTTCCACTTTCCAGTGTCATATGACTCCTCAGATGTCATGCACTGATTTACAGAATCTGCCTGTCTTCCCCAGGAAAACTCCATCCCAGGAGTCAGGGGTAGCAGGACAGGCAGGGAGGTGGAGGCAGGGGATGGCAGGCATTGGCCTAACCCAGCAACTCAGCTGTGTGACCATGCACAAAGAGAAAGGCAAAGAGGAGCCAACTAGAAGCCAGAGGACACATCCTGACAAAATAGCCTCACCAATATAGAGGCCCAGATGCATCCTCCACCCAGAGACGTCTGTGCCGGAAACTTCTTTAGGCAAGATGGTTCATCTGCTGCTCCCCAAATTCCTGTCACTCGGGTTCCAATTTCAAAATCTTTGCCTTCTTCATTTTCCACTTATATCTATTATTTACTTAATATTTTTCCTTAAATTAACTCAACTTTTAAATAATAGTTGCTTTAAAAAAAAAGACTTTCTGTCACTGCAATAAAGCAAAAATCAGTTTCACTTGCCTATAAGTGTGAGTTCTGAAGTAACCATAAAAATAAATGGAATGAAAACCGGTATGAACATATCCTAGCTAGCTCTCAAAAAAAATGAATCCCTGCTCTCTGTTAAAAGGAGATTAGCAAGAACCAGGAGGGATTGTTAAAGACTTTATCACCAAACTGAGACTTTAATCAGAGAGATCGAAAGGGAACTCATCACCATAACAGGAAATGCTCACATAGCACTGTGTCCAGACACACTTCTTGTGACAACTCCAAAAGGCAAGTGTCAGTCCATACCCTTGAGAAATGAGGAACCAGAGGCACAGAGATTGAGTAAACTGTCCAAGATTACTCACCCAGTAAATGACCAGACCAGAATCCAGTCTGACTGTAAACAATCTTTTTCTCTTCCTTTGTTTACAGTCATGCCTCCATCACCTAAATCCTCACATTGAACCTCTGGTCCAGAGTAGCCTGAATTAGAAGAGAGATGTGCCAGGGCCAGTTAATATATTTAGAGGCAGGACAAAATCCAAGCTAAGCATGGTGACGCACACTTGCAGTGCCCATTACTTAAGAGGCTGAGGCAGGAGGATGGCTTGAGGCCAGGAGTTGGAGGCCAGCCTGGTGACACAGTGAGATCCCATCTCTACATAAAGAAATAAACAAACAAACAAATAAAAATATTCACTACAAAATATATTGCTCCACCATGACCTTGATGAAAACAACCCCTGCTCTTGTGAACATGTTACTTCAACAAGTATATCTTTTAGAACTCGCCCACCGTGTCAGTCTCCAGGTGAACTCTACTTGTGGTTCTGCTACTTGATCAAATAATATGGTCCTTCTTAAAAGGATTGGGGCACATTTCAAAAAACCTGAATTTACCATTTTATTTTCAGCTTTAGCATCTTCAGACTTCTAGCCTGAAGGATTCCTGGAGGAAAGAAAAAAAAGACATCCCACCTAGACCCCCACCATCTTTAGGAAAACATGAGAGGACAGAAGAAAAGAAGAACCAGCCTCCCCCAGCTTGAGATCTGATTAAAGAGGCGGCTGCAATTTCAACCATTTTTAGAATTATCGACTAAAGGGGGGACTTCGGTAATTGCTCAAGCCAGGGTTGGAGACTTCGTATAATATACTCGTGTTTGGATTAGTTAATAGTTCAATTCCAAGAGGTTATGACAGCAAATCCCAGGACTGCTGCCTTAGCTCTAATTTGCAGCTCAGAACTGTCTGTGAAGTTGCCATTTACAGTCAATTTCCTCAGAGAGAGGAAGAAGTAAATGAAAAGAGGGAATATTTGAATATCAAGTGAGGGCTTTCAGTGGCCTCTGTTAGCCCCAGGAGAATCACAGCCAAGTACAGGCCCATGTGGAGGATCACACAGCAAAGTTGACAGTTCACAGTGCACATGCTGAGACCACGCGGCACCCCCTTTGGAGCGGCACATGCATTCTTTAGAATTCTTTAGGGGTCATAGTGGTGAAATATGTATGACCGTGAGCCTCATTCCTGCCAGAGACTCCACACTTTCTCACCCTCAGGTCCCACCAACTGGCTTGTCTTTCTGCCTCTCCTGTCTAAAACCGACCTGTCCAATGAATCCCAATTTAATGTTCCTAAAGCCCCTTGACCAGGTCCTTCTGTAAAGAAAGGCAGAACACATTCTGGAACAGCCCTGATGGCCCAAATGGATCTGGGAAAAGACTTGCTTGAGATTTGGTTTGGCTACCTGCTTAATTGTGGGTATAATAAGCCAGGTGCAGGCTGGGGGTGTGGCTCAGTGATAGAGTGCTCGCCTAGCATGCATGAGGCCTGAGCTCAACCCTCAGCATGCAAAAGACAAACAACAAAAAAAAGACCTGGTTCATGCTGAGGCTGAAACCAGGTCACTTCCTGATTGGACCATGCTTACAAAATGTGTGTAGAACTAAGTATGAGTCAGCAAAAAGGGACAAAGCTGGGGTCATCTACTACAGCCCATGGCAGCCTGGCAATCAGAGTCCCACCAGGAAAATGCCAGCAGCTTTTCAGGTAAGGAGTTCACATGTCTCATTCATAGCAGTGACATCCAGGACTCAGAGCAGAGCCTACCTTGTCCTTGAGTGAATGGTTGTTGCCTACAGGAAGCAAGATGGAATTTTCTTACCCTTTGAAAGCTAGAATGGTAAATGGGTTGCCCCCAGCTTGATAAGGTGGAAAGGAGATTCCAGGTATAAATTCATACACTTGGCATTTGCTCTAAAAGGGGCTTGATTTAAGTAGGAGGCAGCTTGTCTGGCTTGTAGACTTCCCACTCTGGATGGCCAGACCCAGAGGCAAACATTCCAAAAGCTAATGAGGCTTCTTTCCTGGATGCAGAGAGGGTACAACCCACGTGGTCAATAGTTTTGTAAAATTTGCAAAAGTAACACTTGTATTTTTTTTGTGTTGGAAATTGAACCCAGGGTCTCAAGCACTCTGCCACACCCCCCAGTCCTTGGATGCATTTTCTTAAAGAAGACCCCTAAAAGAGTATAAACTTCAAGCCCCACAAAATCTGCATCTTCCCTTGCCAAATCTGGGGCAGATCTAGCATAGCTGCTCTTCCTGTTTGCACGATGTGAAGTCACCCTGCCAGCATTGACAGGCACACCGGACACGGAATCCAGAGGTCAAAGGAGGGAGAAATAGGACCCAGGGAAGGACAGAGTCAGAAGGAAGGAAAAAGGAACCAGGAAGGAGGGATCCTCCCCAGCACTCACCCAGAGGACCACCAAGAGAACTGGTGAGGAGCAAGGCAGAGAGAAGCGTTTCCCAAGGTCCTTGGACTCCTCCAAGTGCAGCTGAGAGGGTGAGGGAGTGTTGTAGTGGAATCAGACTGCCAGAGTGAACATAGGCTCTACCACTTACTGGCCAGGTGATTGCAAGTCACTTGACATCTCTGTGCCACCGTCCTCTCAGTGGTCACATAGTAAAAGCAGCTATCTCATCAGGTTGAAAGGACTGAACTAGCGGTGTGTGGAATAGTGTGTGGATGTAGGAAGCACTAGATGGTGACCATACCTTCCAACACTTTCAGACGTGAAACAGATAGTTAAGGTATCCTACAATCAATGTCAAGACCACTGAACATCTTGTCGCTCCAATCACCTTGCAAATGATAACACCACCTTCCTACAAAGTACTCAGAGACCAGCTCCCTTCACCTACTGTAGGACACCCTCCTCCTTCCACTGGCAGCTACACCTACTGCCCTCTCTGACTACTGGGCTCCTTCTCTCTCCCTGGAGCCAGCCACCCTCCCCTGAGCCTCAAACCTTGGCTTTTCCTCTCAGGAATGCCTTTCACTCTCCTTTCAAAACCAGAATCTCCGAATTCCCCTGACACTCAGGTATTTCCTTCTCCTTCGCTCTTTCATTGAATGAATTCAACAAAGAAAGTGTCCTTTGGGGGCTGGGGTTATGGCGCAGTGGTAGCGTGCTCACCTAGCACGCATGAGGCACTGGGTTCGATCCTCAGCACCACATAAAAATAAAGATTTCTGTCCACCTACAACTAAAAAAAAATAATTAAAAAAAAAGAAAGTGTCCTTTGTATTTGTGCTAAGGATCATCTGAGGAATCAGATGCTGAGGAATCAGAACAGGAAAGAAATAGGCATTGTTGGGAGAATTTACACACGTCCTTTCATTCATGCCTTCACTCACTCTCACTCACCCACCAATGGCCATGTGCCCAAGATGTGCTGAGATCCTATAGAGGAATATGGTGCTCTGGAACAGAAGTACCTTCAAGAGCTTGTTGAAACACAGATCCCCAAGACCTGAGCTGGCCCTAGGAATTTGCATTTTTAATAGAATCCCAGATGATGCCACGCTGCTGATTCAATGCCACACTCTGAGTCAAAAATGGAAGGTAGCACCCACTTGGTGACCCACCTATGATGACTTAAAATTCCCAGGCCATCTCCCCAGCCATTTGCCCTTGGCCATGCCTGCATGCCTGCCTGCATCAGTATCTCTGCACTTGCCCTTCCTCCCTAATACTCTTCCATCCCTCCCTGCAACCCATCTCTCCACTATTCCTTACTGAGCTGGGTGGCCTTTTTCAAAGTCTCCTCTCTCTCTCTCTCTCCCCTATTTCTTTCTTTCACAGAACTTTCCAGAATTGCATTCCATATATACTTATTTAATTTCCCATTAGAACAGAAACGCCATGAGAGTTGAAACAAGGTCTATCTTCTATGTATCCCCAGGATCTAGCACAGAGCCTGAAGACAGCAGGTGCTCAATAAATAAGTTGATCCATTAACTTATATCTTCAACAAATATTTAGTGAGCTCCTACTCTGTGTCAGGCACTGTTCTAGATCTGGGGATGCAGCAGTGGACAAAACTCACAAATGCACAAAAAAATCCTCCTTTTGGAGCATACATTTTCATGGGCGAGACTGACAATAATCAATGAGTATAACAAATAACTGCATTGTATCCTATGCCCTAAGGTGCTAAGAGCTACCAAAAAACATTGAGCAGAGTTAGGGGTGCAGGAGTGCTTGGAGGACAGAGCTGGGATGTGGGCTGAGACTTTAAACTGAGTGGTCAGAGTGGGCCTCATGTAGACAGTGGCATTTGGGCAATGACTCCGGAATTGAGGGAATTTGCCATGTGGGTATCTTGGAAAGCTCTCCAAAGCAGCATTGGTGAGATAAAACTTTCTATGATGATGGAAATGCTCTGTGTCCCGCTGTCCAATAGAATACCTTCTGGCTGCTTGTGGCTTTTGAGCACATGAAATGTGGCTGGTGCAACCAAAGGACTGAACACTTCATTTTACTTAAACTTAAATGGCCACCTGTGGCTAGTGAGAGTGAAGGATGCAGCCCAGCCCTAAAGTGTGAACACAAGGGTCTCTGAACATTGCAGACTTACTGGTCATTGCAAGGACTCTGGCTTTACTCTGAGTGACATGGGAGCCATCAGAGGGTTCTGAGAAGAGCAATGATGTATACAATTTATGTTTCTAGAAAATTCCTTTAGCTGCTACTGTGGTTGGATGTGTCCCCTAAACATTCATGAGTTGAAAACTAAACCCCCAAATTCACATGTTGATGGTATTTGCAGGTGGGCTTTTTGGGAGATAATTCAGATTAGATAAGGCTATGAGGGTGGGGCTCCCTTGATAGCATTAGTGGCTTTATAAGAAGAGACCCCAGCTAGCCTGCTTGCTCTGTGTCACCACGCAATGCCCTCTACCACGTTATGATGCAACAAGAAGACTCTCACCAGATGTGCAGCAGATGCTAGCACCATGCTCTTGGATTTCCAATCTCCAGAACCATGAACCAAATAAACTTCCACTCTTTATAAATTATCCAGTCTCAGGAATTTTGTTATAGCAACACAGAATGGCCTAAGTCAGTTGCCATGTTAAGAATAAACTGTAGGGACTTAGGGTAGATGCAGGGAGACCAGTGGAAGACTGGCAGAGGCAGCTGGGTCAGAGATGATGGTGGATGAGACCAGGATAACACTAGTTAAGGAGTTGCTAAGTGTCAGATTCCAGATATAATTTTGAAGGTTAAGCCCATAGGATTTCCTGACAGGTGCTGATTAAAACATATATTAAGCTCCTAATATATGCCAGGCACTAGCTATGAACTACTTCTGAGCCAGATTTGCCAAAGAAATGTCACCTAGACTTTGACTGGTACCAGCTATTGTTAAGACAGATTGCACCCCAGGGCATCTCTCACTCTCGATATCCTACAATTTGGTCTTCAAACACTGCCACTTCAGATCAGAGCCAAAATAGACTGCTGGCACCGAGAAATTTGTTGTTAATCTTATTATTATTCACCCAGCATCCCTGCATGGTATCTACATTAAGAAAATAGATGACTCAAGTCCTCCATAAATCCTTCATTCTCTTGTTTTATTTCCCTGTCCATCACCTCCTCCTTTATTCTTAATATTCAGATTTTTGCATTCAAGGCCAGGTCAGCTCTCTCGAGGACTTCCATCTTCCTCCTCTCGCATCTGCCCTGTCCTCCTGGGACTCACAGAGCCTGAGGGTGGGAAATTGACTCATCTGTCTTCTGTAACCATATGGATAAGATGCAGTCATTACCATAGTAGGCATTGTTGTGCCTTGGAAGCTAATTAGAACAATTAGCTATTAAATACCAAAAACAATTAAGCTAATTGAAATAAACCATATGCAGTTTACACCCTTGCCTAAACAAAAAAAAATTAACATGTGGCTTGATGGTGGCACTATAGACATTCTGATGCCAAAATAAATTAGGAAATATGGAAGCTGAAGACGGAGGTATCTTAGCACCCAATCAGTTTCTCGCTCCCCCCACCCCAAAATGTTTCTCAAAAACATTTGGCTTGATTTTTGGAGGTTTCTTCTATATTGAGAAAAAAAGTGTATATCTAAATGTGTCTTTCAGGCTATAAAAAAGCAGAATTGCCATTACCCTGCCTCTGATTCAACTTGGTGGCTGGGTACAGCAGCACAAAACACTCAGAGGAGAAATTCAGCTTCTTGGGGGAACCCTGAAGCCTATCTTTAAGTTCACTGGATCTCAAGGGGGAAAAGTACTGTCCCATGGTTTTAGGTTGTGACTGACAGTTCTAGACCACATATGTAATTTCCGAATAAAGGGGAGTCAGGATGCAAGAGAAGCTGTAGAAACTAGGGGCAGGGGGGATCTCTATAAGGCATGTGTGTTTATCTGGAATTTTTCAGCTGCATGTGCCAAACAACTGAACTAGAATTTGCTTAGGCCAAAAATAGAATTTGGTTAAGAAGGACAAACAGGAAAGGATGAACTAGAATTTGGTTAGGAAGGACCAGGAACTCAGGGGTTCCCAGGGACTCAGCCCAAAAAGTACTCTATCTAAATCTCATCTCTGCCTAGCTCTGTGTAGGCCCTAGTGGCTGCAGAGAGACCCTCTCCATGCAACAGGGACCGCAGATGCTTCCAGTGCCAATTGGGTCCCTCATGTATGAAGCGGACTCCTTACACTCAGTGTTCCCGGATCCCCTTGTCTATACACACCACACTTGAGACCAATCCCCATAGCTGCGGCATGGAATAAGATGGTTGATCAGAGCCCCTCCACAGGCCCACTCTTCTCACTCCTATCCATCCATGGCCAAGGGGAGAAGTGGGTAAAGGGAAAATTATGGAAGAACAAAACCAGTAGCTGGTTCTATGGACTCTAGATTTGGTATCAACAAAAGGATCAAATATTGATAGCAAGAGAGTAGGAAGGACATTGCTTACGGGAAAGTATAACCAGATCTGAGCATTCAAAAAGCTCCATTTTTCTGTAATTTCTCCATCCTCCCATTTCTATGATGAATATTCAAAAACTGAGATTATAAACAGCCAGGATTCTCCCCCCCCCACACCCCAGCATCCACCCCAACCTAAACCTGTAACTGCCTTGTAGAAATGAAGATAGAAAGAAAATGGCCTTAGAAAGAGCCCAGATTCCTTTTCCTCTTATAATCAATCAGAGACATCTTCCATTTTTTTGATAGACATTTGTTACTTAGAGAAGGGAGAGTCATTTAGTAGCTACACCTACTTCTCATTATGGGAACTTTCCTACCTTGTAAGCAGTGGTGCATTGGTAAAAGTTTAATAACCTGTTATGAAGGGAGGGGGGACCTAATTTGCAGTATCTCCTCATTTCTCTGATGTACATATTCCCATTAAGGCCAGTTTCTGACTATCAGTGTAATGTCACTGACTGAGGAATTGGGAAGAGATGCACACATCATCTACACTACAAGATTTGTCCACAATACAGATACTATGAGCAGAATCTGCTTTCTTAATTGCAAATACCCACCCTCACTGTGATTCTGACCCCCAACAGTGAGCACTCGGGTAAGTGAAGACGCTTCCAGTGAGATGGGCAGTTTGGCACTAGGTGGGATATACTAACTAGCCTAACCTTGGAAACGAGACAGATCCATAAACCCAAAATCTTGTTTTCCTTTCTCTGTTCCTTCCCTCTCCACTCCCCTCCTGCACTGATGAAGACTTACTGGTTAGAGGAAAGTTTATGTCCTTAGGGCGGCTTTTGTTTCAAAATTCAACCTACTTAGGCTAGGTGCCATGGCACACACCTGTAATCCCAGTGGCTCGGAAGGCTGAGGCAGGAGAATCACGAGTTCAAAGCCAGCCTCAGCAACTTAGTGAGGCACTAAGCAACTCAGTGAGACCCTGTCTCTAAATAAAATACAAAAAAGGGCTGGGGATGTGGCTCAGTGGTTAAGGTTTCCTGGGTTCAATCCCCAGTACCAAAGAAGAAAAAAAAATTCAGCCTATTTGGGTTTTGAAAATTAGCATTTGGTTTATTAAATTTATAGATTCAGAAAGGTATACTTCTTCTTTGAGCTTGTGAAAGCAGTTTAGCAATCTTATTATCCTATTTACAAGCCTAGCAAATATTAACAATCACTTTGAGAAGGCTTTTGATTAATGCTTAGTCCCATTTATACACTTAGTTAATTAAACCTCTTTAACATTTTAAATGGCATTTACAAATTTAATATATTCAATTCCTTTTTAAGTGCTTCATCTGACTGACAAATCTCCCCAAGCACAGAAGTGATTCTTACAGATTTAATAAATTCAGCATACAAAAAAAAAAAAACAGTGAAACTTGAATTCTCTTAAATGTCCAAACTATACATAAAGTTCAAGATTTCAATTTCAGACTCACAAATATCAATCAATTATTTAGTATGAACATTAAAGTAGAATGTTCAGGGTGATATATTATTCTAATGGCCAAATTCTCTTTAAAATTGTGCATACATAAACTACTACATATGCACAAATTCTTTAACTCAAGGAGATTAAATCTACAGTTTTGATTCCCTTAAACACTGTATGCATAATTTTTAAATATTCCTGAGGCTAGTAAGATGTCTACCCACAGGGAAGATGACTTCTTTCCCAGCTAGTTAAGGTTGCTGATCAGTGGAGGCTCTGGGTAAGATACTGACTAGTTCCTAGATGGAGACTCTGTGAAACCTACTGAGTGCTGTTTCCAAGTCTCTAACTTCCTAACTTAAAATTAGAGAGGCTGAATAGCTCAGTCCCTCAAATTAGTGACAACTAATATTCAAACCAGAGTGGGGTTCACAACCCCCATCCAGGTTCTACAGCTGATTTACATTTATTTGACCCTTAAGGTATAAAACTATATATGTGTTCATTTACCTCTAAAGAATTCTTCATTCTTTACATATGTTTCTTATCTCACAGGATCATACAACTCTTAGGGATATTAAAACTTTATCTAATTGAATTCTGGTTATCTCTCATAGCTTTGTCTAAGATACAAAGGTCATTCTCATGGCTCAGCCCCACCCCATCACCCTACCTCATCCTCTAAGTCCTTGAGTTCCTGATTTCCCTAGAAAGGCAAAAGTGCCTCTGCCCCAGGATCTGTGCTCTGTTCCACTCAATAGGCTAAAGAAAAAAGTCCCTAGCTTCATCACTTGACAGGGAGGTTATCTGGAGGTTCTCATAGCACTATAGCCCCTGCTTCCCACCTCTCCTGGGCAAGCCCGATAGTGGTCAAGATTTGTTGGAAAAACAAGGGCCATGCAGAAGGCACTGATACCAAATTCTTCATCCCCTGGAAGGATAAAGTGACATAACTGAAATGGCCAGCTATTACCTGAACTAAGGCTAGACCTCAGGGCTCCCTCCTCCCAGTCCCTGTGTTCTGGCCACCCAATCACAATACCTTTAATAACAGCAAAACCAGCATGATAAAGCAGGTGCTCCCAGACCACAGCCCCAGCCAGCCCAACACTGGAATTTGCAATGTTCGGCTCTTTTCTGTTGCTTGGTAAACAGAACAGAAATAGGCACGGTTCCTGCCCTCAAGCTTTCTAAAATAAATATGCAAACTGTGTATTTGTATTTCCATACTAAGAAGAAGCAATAATAAAAAATAACTTTCAACTATAATGGGAATGGGGATGGAAATCATCCATGGAAAAGAACATATTGGTTTAGGATAGTGGTTCTCAACATTGACTTCAAATTAGATGGCTGGAGCTTGGTGGGGGAGGGGCACTTTTTTAAAAATACCAAATGTGAACCTGTAGGGTAACATCCAGATATTCATATTTTTTAGAACATTCCTATTGATTCCAGTGATAGCCACAGTTAAGGTCATCTAGCTTAAAGCAATAACTTCTGAAACTCTAACCCTCCCCCACTGTCGCACTATGTTCTGTACACACCTACTAAATATACACTTATAAACTTTGTTATTTTTTCTCTAAATCAACTCACTTTATTGCAACTTACATATTTATTTCAGCCTTATCCTTCACTACTCTATCTGCAAAATCATGGGGCTAATGCATTCATTGTATTTGTAACACTATGCATAAAAATATGTAACTGTGAACAACTAAACTATCCAAACACTATCCAAAACCATCTCACTTACCAACACTGGTATCCTTCTCCACTTAGGGAAGCACTTCAGGGGGACTTCCCTGATCTCAGGAAAATGTCCTGTTTCTGGGTTTTTTTCCAGTTGCTTTAGGGATTTGGTCTGTGTTTTTTTTGTTGTTGTTTTTTTTTTTTTTGCTTTGTTGTTTCATTTTTTTGGTTCCGGGGATTGAACTCAGGGGTACTCGACCACTGAGCCACATCCCCAGCCCTGTTTTGTGTTTTATGTAGAGACAGGGTCTCACTGAGTTGCTTAGCACCTCTCAATTGCTGAGGCTGGCTTTGAACTCGTGATTCTCCTGTCTCAGCCTCCCTAAGTGCTGGGATTACAGGCGTGCACCACCATGTCCGGCTGTATTTGTTGACACACTTGGTTATTAAAAAACAATGTCTGCGGGCTGGGATTGTGGCTCAGTGGTAGAGCGCTTGCCTTGCGTGCGTGAGGCCCTGGGTTCGATCCTCAGCACCACATACAAAGCAATAAAATAAAGACATTGTGTCCATCAACAACTAAAAAAAATATTTAAAAAAAAAAAAACAATGTCTGCTTGTGTGGGCCACATTTATTGGAAAATTCTACCTGTCCTAAACACCTGAAGTCCTGTCCAGTTGCTCTGGGCCTTACGGTCCAGGTTGGCTGTCCCTGGAGGAGACATAGTTTTCTGAGACTATATCCTTCCTGAATTCCCATCCACTTACTTCCCCTTACCCAACCCTTGAAAGGCTTCCAGGGCCTCCATGGGGCACCTGGAGCGTGAGGATGCTCACCTAGGAGGACAAAGGGGCCTCTGCACACCATCCTTCCCATGTCACTGCAGGGTGAGGCCTCTAACTACAGGGATGTGATAGGAAGACCGAGGAAAGAAAGCACTAGAGCCCCTCCCCTCACAGCTCACTCCTGCTGGAAATTCTCCCGACCAAGCAAGGATTCCACGTGAGGGAGGAGATTCAAAGTGATATTGGACTTGAATTCCTGTTAAATCAACAATTAAACCAGAATCATTGTGAGGACAGGTTGGAAAGTATAAAGTCCCTGAGTGGTCCTTAAGGTGTGCTCTGAAGATCCCCAGGACAGGCTCATCAGGACTGAGTTTCAGAGAGCATCAGGAAACTTAGTCAGTACCCCAGCACGGAGTCCAGGATTGGCAATTTTATCAAGTTCTCAGGCAACTAAGATGCAGAGGGACGCTAGGACATGCTAGAAAACTTTGCCAGAGAGGAAGAGGTAGGGCTGGGCCCTTGAGAACAGAGGTTGAAAGGAAGAATATGAAGCCTGTAGTCCACATTCAGGGACCCCCAGTCTTGGGAAAGTGCTTACAATACCCTGTAAATGACTGGCCCTCTGAAAACCATAATGGAGAAGATGTTCTGCTTTTAGCATTGTGAGGAGGCACCAGTAGAACAGGAAGCTAAGAGAGACCAGAGGGCCTTCCTGTTGGCTCAAACCCCAGGATAGCTCTCAGGCCTGGCTGGCTCCCATCCACTCCATCTTAACCCTGCAGTTCCTAGGGTGGTGGCACTTCCTCTTTTCCCCTGCCACTGACAACTCATTAGCCTGACATGCAGGATGTAGAATCACCAACATCTCTCCTTCCATCTGGCTCTGTGGATTTTGAGGGCACTAGTGTTCACAGACACAGAGAACATGACAGCTACCATTGAAATGAACAAACCTGAAAACCAAAACATTTTCAGAATTCTTTAAAAGTTCTACTGGTGCCGCCACTGCCCTTCACTGGATCCTAAACAGGGCAGAGTCTGTGGCTTGCTGGTCCTCTCCACCCTTGTACCTGCTCACCCCATGCCTTCCATGCACTGTGGCCAGGCACTATGGGTGGCACCAGGGGTACAAAACAGCTCAGGCTGGGTCTCTATCCATCTTACCTCCTAGAGGGAGAACCATAAGTACAAGCAATGGTAGTCTAGTTGGAGAGGTGGCGTGGTAGGGAATACTAAGGGATCTTCACGAGGACATCTGGCTTTGCCTCCTCCTGCCCTTTGCTGTCTTTCCACTAGCTCTGAGCTCTGCTGCACCTGGCCATGCCCCAGCTCCAGCTGTGCCCCACCTCCTATCCTCATCTCTCACGGTCCTGAGCCCTCTCCAGGGGACACTAGACATTGAGGAGCTCTGTGCCACTCCTCCACATCACCTAAATCCATCACCCACAGAAAACATCTCAATGGCCTCTGCTCAGTAAGCGCTTGATAAAGCATTGTTCAGTTTTAAAACAATCCCAGCAACAGTCTCAAACATTAAATCTTCCTAACAAAACATAAATCCTATAAATAATGGAGTCTGCTCTTGGCACAAATGGTGAGTCACACAACCCATCAACTTCTCTCAGAGGATCATGTAACTTATTTATCTGAAAACCAAATTCTTCACTTTGCACTTCCTAATTTGCCACAAAGGATTCAACCCCCCGTTCGGTGCTTTCCAGAACCTGTTTTTCTGTTGTTTCCAGCAATGGCTCCACCATCAGCTATGCCTCCAGCCTTTGGCCAAGTGCCCTTGAGTTTTGTTTCATCTTTCCTTTGCTGCTTAGTTAGAATTCCCTTTGGGAGCTCCAGTGTCAACAGGCATGATCATTATTTGAGTCACCTGACACGATACAAGAAGAGATGTCACACCGCCTGCCAAATGGGACACATTATTGCCAGCTTCTGTGCCCTAAAGGAGGGGCCCAGGGCAATCCAAGCAGATGGTCTGTGGTGCTGGTCGCCAAAAGCTGTCACGAGGGCATCAGATGTCTTGAGTGAGCTGAATCCTCAGCGTGGAACAAGAAAATGACAGCCAACCCCTTTGCTCAAGGTAAAAAAAAAAAAAAAGAGCTAACACTCCTCTGGACCTGAAGTGGGCTTGAACTTATCCAAGGGTAATGAAAGCTTTGGGCAGCTGCCCAAGATGTAGCCAGAACTGGGGCTGGGATTGTAGCTCAGCGGTAGAGCGCTTGCCTTGCATGCGTGAGGCCCTGGGTTCGATCCTCAGCACCACATACAAAGCAATAAAATAAAGACATTGTGTCCATCTACAACTAAAAAAGAAACATTAAAAAAAATCAATGATTTAAAAAAAAAAAAAAAAGATGTAGCCAGAACTGGGAGAGCTTCTGGGGAGGGGTAACATGGTGAGGTATCCATAGCCTTATTGGAAGATCCTCCGCCACTCTGGATGTGCTCACTGACCCCAAGCCACTTCTAGTACAAAGTAGTTGGTAGTGAAAGTTGTTTGAAAATACCATGGTCTGAAACTCCTTTTTAGCCACCCTTATCACATCTCCCAGAGCTGTGCCATCCAGCTCCTGTGGACTCTCCTCCATGCCTTGGAAAAGGCCTCAGTTGAGGGGGACTAGGCCCCTCAAAAAGGTAAGGCTAGAGGCCCTGTGAAGAGAAAGTCAGAGAAAATACAGGGGCCACCAAGGCTTCAGGACAAACTCCAAATGTCTCCAAATTATATGCTCTGTGATCATCCAGGCTCAGGCCAGGCCCAGCTGCCCTTCTCTTACATACCTGACCAGGCCCCCACTGCCACTTTCTGCTCCTCTCCCACAAAGTACCAGTCCCAGTAAACTTCTAGTGCTGCAGTCTCCTTGGTCTTCTCAAACCCTCCTCATGCACTGTGTGTGAGGAGGAATGCCCTCCTTCCCCGGCTCTGAGCAGGCTCAGCTCAGCTTATTTGCTGACTTGGCCTCCAGGACCTCACTGCGAGGGGTAGTAGGAGGGATGGGGGTGGGGCGGTCTTTAAACTTCGAGTTCGTGAGCTGCACTCATTCTTTCCATATTGGGTGACAAGAGGTTACATCTGGGTCAACCTTTCACTAAAGATTTTTGTTCTGACACTTCAGGATCTACTTTTATCACTCGCTACCTTGACCCACCAGCCAGTACCAAGACTAAATCCCCTGTTGGAAAAGCCCCCTCCCCTTGTTTTTCATTTCTCAATTGCAGAACACCCACACTTCTCAGGTATTGGTCAAGCAGAGATGACTGACACAATCTGTGCCCAATGAAGAGTATAGCCTTCCTGACTCAGGTTGCCATTTCCTCTCAGGGATGCAGCAAAAGGAGGAGGTTCCTTCCTGAGGGACCTAGGAATCCTCCAGACCTAACAGGAGAGCCGACCAGCATCAAAGCACGGAAAGAAGATCCAGGCAGGGGGACAGAAAGGGGGTTCCTACATGCCACCTCTGGGCCTGGACATCTCATGAGCCCTATCATCACAAGTCTATAATCTGCTCTGCACACGTCTATGTTGTAGGTTTTTCATTTGACCACCACTTAGTTCCTTGGCAAAGTTCTTTTGAAATTCCACCTATCCTTGGCCAATCTAAGGGAAAAGGGGTCTTATCCTCACATGGGCCAGGAAGTCCAGCAATAGCCAGATAAAGGTAGAGGCACTGAGGCGCCAGAGACCAAGGGAGTGGGGCTGGAATGAAATGCTGAAACCCAGATCATAATCCGAGACAGCTGGAAGGCTCAGCGAGTGCTTAGAAACACAACAAACAGCCTCACAGCGTTCTGGCCTGCTTCTCCTGACCAGCTTCAGGACGCTGTCTATTTGGAGGCCCTGGGAGGAAAATGGGGCAAGCAGAGAGAGGAAGCAGGGCCGGCTCCGGAGGGAACCGCTAACGTGAGGCTGAGGGGGTTCCAGTCCTGGATGCTCAAAGCTGCGGTCTTCCTGGGAACCTCCCCACCCAGCACGCCTGCCCAGGAGGAACAGAACCTTTGAATGGGATTAGATCGCAGCGGATCCACCAGGTGGCAGCGCTGCTCCGTTCAGCGGGGACAGAGACTGCAGTCGGCGAGAGTGACCACCAGAGGGCAATATGGGACGGCTTGGCTCCATCAGGCTGTTGGTTGCCTAGCAACTGTGACGCAATAGGCTCCTGTTTCCACCCTCCTCAAGGCCTCCCAGGTTATTTCTGGCAAAACAGACTGTTGCACAAGGAGTGGCTTCAGGAATCCTAGAACTGCCTCTCTTTTAAGGCTGGAGACTAAAATGGTCCAAGGGATCCCCAATTCAGCACCACTCTGGTATCTAGAGGATTGAGCTGCTGTCCCTACCCCCCAAGAATGCCAGGGAGCTGGAAAAGAAGATAAATATTTCCATTCTTCTTTGTAGACCCACAGTCATTGGAGACGCTCTAACTTTCCTAGGGGCTAAAGTGAAGCAACCACCTTCCTCTTCCCTCCACCCTCCCCCTTTCTATGCAGGTCATGTGACCTTGAGCAACCCTGAGCCTCCTGCTCCTCACCTGTACTTGAGGGGACCTCAGGCGGGGATGATAAGGCCTAGCTTTGACCCTCTGTGGTCTTGATTCTCCCCCTTTACCCCAAGGACTTTGTCCTTGCCTTAAACCTCTCCCAGGTTTTGATGACCCAGATAATAGAATTCTTCCAATTCTTACAATTCCAGATGGATAATGTGACCTGAGAAACCAGAGATGGCACCAAGAAAGTGAGGCAGACACAAGACAAGGAGTGTGGTTATAATGAGCTCAAAGCCTGTGCCGGTCTGGTCTGTGCAAGGTCCTGGGCTGAAGTCAGAGGGCCACTCTGGCCTGGCATCAGTCATAGCTCCAGGTACATCCTGGCCCTGGTGCTGGGCTCTGCCTGGGGCCCTGGTGTTGATCACTAAGGTAGGGTCTATGAGGGGCACCATCCTAGAGGGTCACACGGGCATGTGCAGCTCGTTGTACTCATCCTGGCCATCCTCATCAAAGTTTGGTTCGGCATCTTCTGAGTCCAGCTGCAGAAAGGAACACGAGGTTAGGCAGGGAAACAGCTCCTCATACCTTCCTTTGCCCACAAGCCCTCCCTGTTCCCAGACCTTCCCTAGGCCTCACTCTCTGCAGGGACCATGATGACAGGTTGAAGCATTTCCCTTGACCAAAATCTCTGGGTCACTCTCCAGATTATTTGGCACCTCCTAGTAATAATAATAATCATGATGGCAACTACTACATGTGAAATTCTTTCCTAGGGCCACTTCTAGTTCCTGCAGCACCTCTATATGCAATATTTAAGTATGCATGAATTGCAAAGAGATGTCCCTTCCTCTAGCCAACAAAACAGGGCTCAGGATGGACTTCAGCACTGCGCCACCCCCATTTGTCTATCCCTCAGCTGCACTGCTACCCACAGCAGCCCTATGTTTACTTTTGCACCAAACCATCATGCCAAGTGCTTTATCTGGATTAGTATTTAATCCTCCCAACAGTCATGTAAGGTAAAATCTGTTATCAACCCCATTGTACAGATGAAAATGAGATTTCAGAAGGCTAACTTGGCTAAGGTCATACAAACCAGTAGGTGGCTCAGTAAAGACTGGAACCCAAGTATCTGGTTCCAGTGCCCACTCCCACGAAGCCTGCTACCCCAAAACCACCATCTCTTACCGCCTGCAGCTCCCTGTCCTGGAAGAGCCGGGGCAGAAGGCAACGCCTCAGAGGCACCGTGAGCAGCAACAGGAAGGGAAAGGCAAGAGAGGCTGCTGTGGACTTGACCACCCAGAGCAGGGCAATACAGCCCAACTGGATGCAGGTAAACAGGTGCATCCGCCATGTCTTCACCTGGAGGAACAGACATCGGGCCTCATCACCCAGCAGCCCCAGTCAGCTCCCACCCACACCTTTGGAAACCTGGCTCCAAGGCCCAATTCATCCTGTCCGTTTCTGGCCCAGGGATCTCTCTGGATCCTTACCCCATCACTGCATCTCCCCACCTCCATGCTTCCTGGCCTGACCTTGGTCACGTAGGGCTGCTCTGGATGGTGTTTTGCCGGCATGAAGATGAGCAACAGACGCTGGGACAACTGGATACCAGACAGTGATGTGACGCCCATGTACAGGAAAATCCCAAAGAGCACAGCCAGTGGGATCCGCCGCAGCACAGCTCCCATGACAATGGACAGGCCTGGAAGAGGTGACACAGGCCTACCTGACCCCTCAGGCAGCCTCCATGAAGACAGATGGGCCTGGGAACAATGGGACATGGACCCTCTGACAGGTCAGCTGGGCCACGTGAACAGAAGATGGAACAGGACAAAGAACTAGGAAAGGGCTCAGGGGAGGGCTGACAAGGTGAGAGGTAGGTTGAGCGTCAGAGGAATAGCCAGACGTGACATATTTGCAAGATTCAGAGGCAACCCAGTTACGCCTGGGACAAAGAGGACTGCAGGCCATGAGGCCCAAGGCAGGTCTGCAGGGAAGGCCGGGCTCTCACCCACGAGGCTGGCAATGAGCACCCCGGTGACCCGCTGCTCCCGCACCTCCTGGATCTGGGGCTTATCGCCAGGTGCAATGGCAGTGCGCATCACTGTCAACGCATTGACATGGGTGACAGAGCGGACGGTGGCAGCTGTAAGCCAAGGCAACCCAAAGAGGCCACAGAGGCCACCCAGGGAACCAATCAGCAGCAGGTCAAGGTGAAAGCCAGAGCCCTTGAGCAGCCTCCTCGCCTTCTGACTGACGATGAGCCTGCAGGAGGGAGGGGAACAGGGACGGCTAGCCAGGGTATCTGCAGCAGGCACAGCCCGTGCGCGCACGCGTGCACACACACACACACACAAGGACAGGAATGTGGGGGAGGGATGTGCAGACACATTTCTCTCAGGGACCTGCCAGCTTCCTCTTTCAAGTTCCCAAATAGAAGTTCTCACATTGCAGCAAATTTGAGCCAAATTCTCATACTGTGAATATTTAAAACACCACAAAAGCCAGATGCCAGATCTCACCACATTATTTTGGTTTAACCAAAATGAGATACATGTGAGCATCCCTGGGTAACAGAACATCCTGCCAGAGCATTCTGAGGACTGTCAAGTGCCACCATGCAAACCGTGGTGGCGGGAGACACGAATCACGTCAAACCACCAGGGAGCACCATGTCTAGACCCACATGCCCCACCCCCACCCCGTGTCCCACTGCTCCCCACAAACCCCCCTCCTCCTCTCCTCTGCCAGCTCTGACATGCTTCCCCTCAAGGTCTGCCACATCTCCTGCTACCCCAGACCAACAAGATGCCCCACTTATCCTTGACACCAACTCAAGGAGGCTGGCCCTGGTTCTCTCCCTTTCTCCCCACTCCCCAGTGCCCTCAGCCCTCTCACGCTGTGATCTGTGTCTCCATGAATATCAGGATGAGAACCAAGAGGGCAGGGACAGCAGCTGCCACCATCATCCAGGGTGGGAAAGGGCGGGCACTGCCCAGGGGTGGGATGAACCATGTGCGTTTATGGGGGGAGGTCACTGAGAGCCCTGTGGGCACGGTCAGCTTCTGTAGGACAGGAAAGAAGACAGGGTCAGGGACACAGCCTCCCCATGCAGAAAGCCCACACAGGAGCTGCTCCCGCCAAGCTCTGTGTCCTCAGTACCAGAACTCTGGAGAATGGGGAAATTCATTTTGTATTCTCCAAAGTCTCTGTCCTTCCAGGGATCCAGGGGAGGGAAGGGAAATGAAGTACCTTCTTCCAGAGCTGGAGACCTACCATAGGGAGACCTGTCATCCTGTCCCCAGCCCACAACTGCTCCTCAGGATTCCTGCCCTGGCCAGACCAAACAGCTGCTCCTGGAACCCCAGCACCACCCTCCCAGCACGACTACAGCAGGTCATGATTCTTCAAGGAGAGCAGTCTGCTTTTGGTCCAGGGACAGTAGAAATGAGTTGTGATCCTGGCACTGGGTGAGAAACAGATGCAGCAGGGATATGCTCACGCACCTGTGTGTAGGTGTCTGTGATGGAGTAGTCTACCAGGACCATCACCAGGATGGAGATGGGGATGCCAAAATCCCCAATGAGGCGGCGAGCCTGCAGGGGGCCGGTCAGGAAAAAGCACAGATGCAGTAAGGGTCTGCAGACTTGGGCTCATCACCCTCCCCTCCCCTTCCAGAAGCCAGAAGTCCCCCAACCTCTCTCTCTGAGGGGTCAACTGTGGGGCTCCTGTGGGGCCAACTGCACCCAGGGAGGGCACTGTCATCTTGATGAAACTTCTCTGGAGGACAGTGAAAAATTCTTGAGGATGAGGCTTCTAATGGGGTACCAGGGCTGCCCAGACTTGGTGTGAGCCCATGGTTGGCTGGGGAAAGGAGAGGGACGCAGCCTCTCTCTGGAGCACAGCCTGTCATTGAGGGACCCTTTGGGAGGGCACTACACCCGGCTGCCATGCACCTTGCCACCAAGGAAGCGGCTGTTCCTGAACTTGCGCAGGAAGAAGGCAATGAGGAAGGTCCCAAGCATGAGGATGAGGGACAGCAGAGCAGTGTTGGGCTGGTTCCTGGGGCCAGGTGGTCCTTCGGTAGGGGGCAGGGCACTGCCATTCGGCTCCAGGCCAGCCTCCAGGGTCCCCTCAGGGGGGTAGAATGGCAGCAGCGGGTGCTCTGTGAACACCTGTGTGTGCACAACAAGGACACCTTATCACTCACTTGGGCAGGTGAGCCCAATGTCATCACCTTCAGTACACCTGTGAAGACAGCACACCTGAGCAGACAGCAGTAACCCAGAGACCTCCAGCATCACACACACACTTACACTTGTATAAAAGGTGACCCAAGGACACACAGCCTCTTAGTGCTGCCAGAACCCCCACTCCATCATACACCTGTACAGGTGAATTCACATCAGTAAGCCTCTAGTTTCTCAGGGTGCAAATGTTACCCTCTGAGTCTCAGCCCCTCCCCTTCAGCTCAGACCTAGGGTATCCCTGATCCTCCCATGCCCACACCCAGCAGAGCCCCTCTCCTTGTTCCCCTGCTCCCAAATTCTAAACTGGCCTTCCCCTGCTCCCTGGGGACCTGCCAGGCTTATCTCCACCCACCCCATCCTGACCCCCACCTTGTAGAGCTTGTGGAAAGTCTCATAGATGAAAATGAGCGAGATGAGGAAGGCAAAGATCTCCTGGGTAAAAGGCGAGATATAGCGGACCAGGAAGCTGCCTTCAGCGGCCACCAGGGCAAGAACGAAGACCACCAGCCAGAGGCCAACCCACACCCGGCCAGTGAGGTACTCCAGATCCTGGGCACGGCAGAACTAGGGGCAGAGATGTGGTGGTCACCCACAGGCCATCTGCCCTTGATGGATGGGAAGGTGGTGGACTCCAAGGGAGAGAGGAGGGAAAGAGGCACAGTGAGGGGGGCAGGCAGTCCTGGGGATAGCAGAGCTTTACCTTGAAGAAGGCTTCTTCAAAGACAAGCAGTGGCCCAGAGAAGCCAACCACCAGCAGCGGCTGGGCACCCAACAGCGAGAAGAGGACTCCCAGCACAGCTGTGGACACGATCAGCTCTGACACGCCCATCAGCCCCTCGGTCTTTTCTCCTGGGTGGGCAGTGGACAATGGGTGGCTCTAGCCTGGCTCTTTATACCTGCCTCTTTCCTCTTCTAGCTTATCCTAAACTGGGGACCCCAGCAAAAGCAGAGTGGGCCCCCAGAGTAATACACAGGGTCCCCTCCCCACCCTTATTCTTCCCAGTCCCCTCCCACCAGTCCAAAGGTGATCACAGGACCTCACCATTTGTAACTTTCCCACTACATCACTTTATAGCCCCCCAAAACTGATTCCTAGGATTCACTGACCCAGCACCTCCCAAAGGTGGTCACACCTTTCTAGCTCCTCTATCAGTTCCCTAAAGTGACCCCTAGGACACCATGGCCCAGAAACGCTACAGGTGACTCTGGGCTCCCAAAGTGACCACAGGATCCCCAATTCCCCCACCCCTTACCTAGCAGGCCCCCAAAAGTGATGGCAGGACTGAGGGCCGCAAAGTAGATGAAGAGCACAGCAGCCACACACTGGGAGTGCAAGGCGTCCCGCAGGTCACTGGGGTAGTGAGGGTAGCGCCGTTTCACATCCCGGACAAGCCCCCCAAACACCGAGCCTGTCCGCAGCAGGGGGTCATCTTCAGGGGTTGCCTCAGAGCCCCCCAATTCCAAAGACAGCTCTGGGGAACAAGAGGCTGTTGGAACATGGACCACTCCCTCCAGCTCGGAAGCCCCAGGCTCAGCCCTGCAGGGCCTGGGACGTGGGGTCAGGGATGGGGAGACGAAGCAGGCAGGAAGGACTGGGGCAAGTAGGACAGGGCTGGGGTCTGGTCGCAGGCCCTGGAGTTGGGGAGGGTGTGTCACAGGGGTCTGACCTTTCCCAGGGGCCGCGTAGCCTCCCCGGGTGGTCGTCTCAACTTTGGTCTGCTCTCGCTCCCGGCGCTTTCTCAGCAGCTCGCGCTGGAAGGCAGCCACAGAGCGCAGCAGGTCCCGGCCCTCCACCTCGGATGGGGGGATCACAATGCTGCCATCCAGGAACTCACTGATGGCGCTCAAGAGGTCCTGCCGGTCATCTGCCTGGTAGGCAGCCTCATGAAACAGCTGGGGCAACAGGAGGGAAGGGGGAGGAGGCCTTTTAAGGAGGGCTCCAGGGAGGAGGTGAAGGATCACAGAGCTAGGAGCAGGGTGGACAGGCAGCCACGGCCACAGGGCCAGTCTGGCAATACCGGCTGCCAAAATATTGGCACTCAGCCCTGCTGGCCTGCGAGCAGTGCCTGATGCTCTCTGTTCTCCTCAGGACCTCCAGACTCTTCCACACAAAGCAACTAAAGGAGTAATGCAGGACAGTACAGGGGCCTCCCGAACCATTCTAACTGGGGTGGTACATTCTGAACACAGCCCCTGGCTAGAGGACCTTCCTGTCCAAGCCCAGGAGAAGCACAGCAAAGACCAACACAACCAACCCTCCCATTCAAGTCTTTGTTACATCTGAAACTTCAAGGTCTGGGCTTCCTCTCCCCTACGTCATCCTCCCTCCCAAGTCCCAGCCCAGGGATCCTTTTTTTTGGTACCAAGGATTGAACTCAGGGGCACTCGACCACTGAACCACATCCCCAGCCCTATTTTGTGTTTTATGTAGAGACAGGGTCTCACTGAGTTGCTTAGCGCCTCACCGTTGCTGAGGCTGGCTTTGAACTCACGATTCTCCCGTCTCAGCCTCCCAAAGTGCTGGGATTACAGGCGTGCACCACTGCGCCCAGCTCAGGGATCCATTTTCTACCATGGGCCAAAGCATTTCTACCACACTCCAAAGCATAGCCTCCACCTGTGAGAGGCCTCAGCACCCCTACCTCCATGAGCACTGAGAGGGCCAGAGAACAAGCAGGGCCCAGGGAAATAAGCCTACGAGCCCAGCCTGGGGGTGCAGAGCCCACCTTGTCAGACATGAGAGTGGCAATGGAGCGCCCCAGCTCATGATAGTCGGTGCTGGTGTGGCTGGGCCCCAGCATCACGAAGAGGAACCGGACAGGCACAGGGACCTCAAGCACAGACTCCAAGAGCACAGCCTCACTCAGCCGCACAAAGGCTGCTGCTGGTTGCTCCAAGAAAGGCACACAGCCTGGGGGAAGAGGAAGGCAGAGGGTGCTAGGCGAAGGGGAGCAGTCAGTGCAAGCCCTGGTGGGGGATCTGGGGCTTTTATGCACAGTGGAGCAGACTGCACACTGCACAAAGAAACTCCAATCTAAAAGACCCTATTAACTTATGCACTTATGTATTTATTACAATTTACCAATAGATGGAAATAAATATTACATAAGGGTGCTTTTTTCTAATTCTCACAATGTTGCTATATGGACTAGCAAGATGGGAAAGAGGAAGGGGATGGGGAAAAAAGGACTGGAGATAACGGCCTCCAGCCAGAGCTCAAGACCAGCAGGCCATAGTGGAGGGCCTTGCCCCCAGTACCCAGCCCTGCTCACCCACAAGCACAACGGTGGCCTCAGCATCTTCAGGGATCTTCTCCAGCAGCTTCAGGCTTTTCCCCCGGTGGCCATCTCCCCCAGGCATGTGGAGGGGCTTCTGAGGACGCAGAACTGGAATAGGGCTGGGACCCAGACCGGAGGCCATGGCAGGCCCTCCCATCCCTCACTCTAGCCCTGGATCTGGGCCCTGCATTCTCCCTCCCAGACCAGACAGGGACCATCCGTATTGTGGCTTCACATCCAGAAGGGACCAGGCCAAGGTCTGGACCCCATAGATCTGCCACATCATGGCATTTTACCCCATGTCTCCAGCACAGGAAACCCTCATGCATGTCACCTCCAGATCCCCAGCATGTCTAGCACAGTGCCAAGCAAGGACCTTCCCAACCTGCTCAATGAAGCTGTCAACAAGCTCAACTCAAACTGGATGTCCTCTCAGTCCCCTGGCCCAAGTCAGAGCAAGGCCACTGACCTCCTTGGCATCAGGATCATGTGGCCAGAGTGGGGCTGGCTCCCCCAGATCATCAGCCATGGTAGGCACTGCACCATCAGGGCCATGGCTGGGAGTTGGGTGATGATTCCCCAGGACTGAGTTCACGCTGGAGCTTGATGGGTTTCGGGGGAAAAAGCCACTGTCCTTGTCATCATTGGGATGGCTGGAGAAGGGGGGCAAGGTGGGTTAGGAAAGGCTCATGGCAAAATGAGATCACAAGGAGGTAAGAAGTGGGAAGATAAGGGCCTCCATTTCTTCTGCCTCAGTGTAAGAACTTTCTAATGGTTGGAACTATAGAAAGATGGAAAAAGAACGAGCTCCCTGTCACTTCTGGTATTCAAACAAGTGAGAGTCATTCAAAAGAGCCTGAGCTGAACCAGACCCGCCCCAGGTGCCCTGCCTGCACCTGTGTTTTAGCAGCAGAGTACGCAGGACACTGGCTCTGTCCTCCGGCCGGATCTGATCAGACACAATCATAGTCTCCACCACCAGGTGGGCGATGCCTGGCAGGGTGGTCTGCTCCAGGTCCAGGAGGGCTGCTCCTAGGAATACAGTTGGAGAGGGCACATTCTGTCAGATAGGAAACCACCTCCCATGCTACTTTACCCCCCAGGGCAGGCACATGTGCTGGGTAAACCAAGTACCCGATGCATCTAGGCAGATACACGGTCCCCTATGGCCACAGGCTGGCTGGTGAAGGGGTGTGAAAGCTGAGCATAGAAACAGGCAGGACCTTCCTCGCCAAGAAAGGAAAGACTTCCATGAATTTGCTGCATTCAACCTCTCCTTCCTTGGGAACATCCCACTGGGCACCAGGTATAATACTAGGCACCAATAACAGTAACAGGCCCTTCCCCTCGGAGTTTATAAGCAGCTAAGGCAATTGTACTCCACGACCTCAAAGTGGTGGCCAGATCTCCGTGCCTTAGCCCTGGGCTCCAGGGAGTAGGCCCAGGGTGCTAGGCAGTCTGGCACGGGCTATGATCTTGATGTGGATAGCCTAAGGATCCCTACCCTGAGCAATGGTCCTCCTGAGCTCCAGAAGACTGCGGAACGAGAGGGAAGCCACATGAGGCTTCCCCCAGCGC
This sequence comes from Geosciurus inauris, assembly GCA_004024805.1. Lineage (NCBI taxonomy): Eukaryota > Metazoa > Chordata > Mammalia > Rodentia > Sciuridae > Geosciurus > Geosciurus inauris. Next base: position 39,746 of record PVHX01007176.1, on the reverse strand, counting down.
TCCGTCTCCTCCTCCACATCCTCCTCAAACTTGATCCAGCGGGCTGTCTCCCGCCAGTGGGGCTCTTGACTTCGGTCCAGCATCAGCTCGTTCAACTCCACAAATACCTGGGGTAGGAGCCAAGGGTAAGAGCCTGGGGGCTGCCAGGTGGGATAGGATGGCATGGGAGATGCCATCCAGGGAAAGGCAGGGAAGAGAAAGGAAGGCTCCAGGCAGAGCAGGTAAGAAAGCCCCAGGCCCATGCCCTCAGACTCCTGCACCTCATGAGGCCTCCGGTCCAGCTTCTTCTTCTTCTTCTTCCTGCGCAAGATGGGAGCCAGGCCGCCAGGGCTGCCCCTCCCTCCCTGATTCCGGGACGGCTTCTTCACTAAGTGCCGCCGCACGCCAGGGTTGTCCTCCAGCCGGTGACCTGCGGAGAAAGTGGGCTTGATGGTCCCACAGGTCTAGCTCAAGCTTTGAGGTCACAGACTAGAGACTCCAACCCCCTGCTCTGCCCAACCAGTCTACCTGGTGGGTGTGCCGGTCACCAAGAGGCCACGCTGCCAGGACCACATCATCTGATGTGGCCATTTCATGGATAAAGAGACTGACACTCAGAAGGGGGAGATGAACCCCAAATCTCAAAGGGAACCACTGGCCAAGTCACAACAAAAAAATCAGACCCTAACTCAGTCCATAGCCCCAGCTGGACCTTCTGGTCCCTGCACTTCCTCCCTGGGGAGCCCCATGACAGACATCAGTCCCTAGGCACCAAGCCCCAATATTTCCCAGCACCCATGCCCCATGAGTACACATCCCAGCAGACTCAGGCAGGGTACATTTCTGCCTGCCCTTTCCCAGGCCAGCAGCTGGGGACAGGCTGGCCATCCAGTTACTCACCAGCTGATGTCCCTGCCAGGGGGCTCTCCTGGCCCCTGGTAGGCTCCCATAGGCCATAGTCCTCAAAGTCCAGCACAAACATCTCTAAGTCCTCTGAGGCCAGCAAGTCTCGAGGGCTGGGGGCTGAATTCCTCCCAGAACTCTGGCCCTCAGTGTCCCTGGGCCCAGGACTCAGTGCCCCATTGGGCTCCATGACCTCCTCCATCAGGCTCGTCATTTCCCCGCAGCCAAGGCCTCAGCCCCTGCTCCCTCCTGAAACCTGGGTTCACCCAAGAGGTAGGAGGCTGGGCAGCAGCGGTCTTTGTCCAAGCAGAGCTGGAGGTAGCGAGGCCTCCTGACCCCAACTCTTCACGTCCCCAAGCCTTCTCCCTGCTGCTTCCAGCCCCCACCCTGGGTCTGTAAACACGCCCTCCCCATAACCACCCCCCCATCCTGCCACCACTGCTGCTGCTACTGCTGCCATCGGATTGTTCCTGTCCCTGTCCTCAGGCCCTGGCAACTTTCCATGACGTACTGAGCTCAAAGCCCTACCCTACCCTGCCCCCCCAAACACATCCAGTGGTTCTGAAGAGAAGGAGGGCGGGGCCAGTGATGCCCCTGGCCTGGGCACAGAGCCCCATGGGTGATGACAGGTGGCACCAAAGCCAGGGCACTGATAAGATGGAAGGAATGTACAGAGATCACAGCCAGGCCCAGCCAAGGGTGGTGGGACAGGAGTGACAGAGGTCCTGGCTCAGGGAGGAGCAGGGGCCTGGTGACCAGACTCAGGCTCAGAGAGCTGGTCTGCAGGGGCTAAGGAGCTAGGGGTTCAGAGTTCACTTGGGAGAAGGGAATATAATGATGTCCTCAAATGCCATAAGGGAGAGAGGGTGCCTTATTTCAGGGGTGACTCAGAGGACAGAATCAGAACCAAAGGTGTCACAAACAGAAATCTCAACTCTGGCAAGCAGAGAGGTGGCTTGGTGAGATAGTGAGCTCCCTGTCATTGGTCACGTTCCAGCAGACAGGGACAGTGCAGAGGGGACTCAGCTCTGGGTGAGGGAGAGCACAGGCTTCTTCAAGGTCCCTGGCAAGCTGGGAGCCTGTGGGAGTGGGTCGCAGGGACTGCCATGGGGTGCCACTCACTTTTCATGTCATCCAGGTCTGCAGAGCCCAGCATCTGGGCTTCCGCCTCATCAGTGGGCACCTGCTGCTCCGGACCACCAGGGTTACCCAGGGCACTGCCTGGGCACAGTCGCTCCCGCAGGTCATAACTGGCTGATGGGCTCCAGGGCCGACTCTTCTCGGCAACAACTCGAGAGGCCCGGGCCCGAGGACTTGGAGAGCTGAGAAGACAACGAGCACCCTGGGCTTGACAGGGCAAGGCCATGGAGACGGCCAGGCTAGTGGGTTCCAGTACCTTCTCCAGCTTTGGGGCCTGGAGTAGATACCTGGGCACCAGATACAGGCCTCCCTCCCCCATCAGGCTGGTCCCTCCTCCTGCCTGTACCCTGTCCTCTCCACTCTGACACCTCAGGCCTAGAGGACTCAACCTATTGCACTGCTTTTTCCTGTCTCATCCCCTCTTGTCCTCTCCCCCTTGTAAACTATGGAGACATATAATACTCCCCACCTCCCTTCCTCTCTAGGTCACACCTGGGGACACTCCTCAGGGTCAGGAAGGAGGTGACTGTCAGGAGCCTTGGGCCTAACTATTCTGGGCTGAGCTAGATCCTGCTGAATGGGAGCTGAGGCCAGTACCTGAGTGAAGGCTGGGGGCTCTGGTCAGGGCGTGGGCCCACGGAGGGCAGGGGCTTGGTGCAAGCGGCCTTCCCGGAGCGCCCAGGACTGTCATCCTCATCGCTGCCAATGGAGAACTGAGGACAGACAGATGTGCCTTGGGCCCAACTTACCACTCAGCAAGCCCTAGCCCCAACCTTGTCTTCCTCCATCCTTCGTACACTCCTCCCTGCCCAGCCAGGCCCCTACCTTTGCTTTCTGTGGAGACCCTGATGGTGGGGGCTCCACAGGGTCTACCTCAGATTCCCCTTCCTCTTCCTCCTCTTCCTCCTCCTCCTCATCTGCTCCAGTTCCCCCCTCCTCCTGGATTGGGGGGGTCCCCTCAGAGGGAGGAGCAGAGGTCTTCTCCTTCTTTCCCTTCTTCCTGGTGTGCCGGGCAGAGGTGGGGGGCAGTCGCCGCAGCTTGTGTGGTGGAGGCAGGCGCGCTGAGAGTGGGTGGTGGGTGTGATGGGATGTGTGCCGGTGAACTGGGGGTGCAGGAGAGCTGGTGAGGCCCCTGCATCAGTAGGGAAGCCTCCCCGCCCAAGGGGCACACACCTTATTCTAGCTCAAAGCCTCAAAGAAGGGTACCCTAATCCTTCCTCCAGGGCCTGGCTCCCCCCAACATCTGTGTCCATGCTCCTGTCATTGGTGAGGCCTGACAGAGTGGGGTCAGGAGTGATGGAGAGGGAAGGTCACAAAAGAGAGCCTGGGGTGGGGGAAGACGTGATATAGCAAGGACACATAAGAGGAGCTGAGAGGGGATACCGCATGGCAGAGAGGAGGGTGAGCAGGGCCAAAGGGGAAGATGAAGGTCACCGAGTGAGGCCTCGGACCCATCTCCCTACATCTTCCCTGGTCTGGGACCCTGCTTCCCTGGCAGGTGAACAGGTGATGGGTGAGAAAGGCAGAATGACTTAACATGGCATGGTGGCCCAGCACAGAGTCCAGCACAGTGTCCCGCACAGGATGGCACTGGGTGACCAAGCTGAAGGTGAGCACGGTGATGGTGGCGATGAAGGTGATGGTGGTGAGGGCAGCCACACTAGGGGTCCCCAAGCTACCCACACTCAAAGTCCCGCTCGCTGTAGCTGCGGCTGGGCTTCTCAGGGTCCCAGGCTGGGGGCTTGCTGATGAGGTCCCCAAACCTGCTCACTGCCAAGGTCTTGCCCAAGTCATCATCTTCCTCCACGTCTGGTCCTAGAGGGGGCTCCTCCAAGGGCACCCGGACCTGCAGGCCCAGATAGCATCTCCTAAGGACCCCTGGGCTGTAAATGCCCCACACCCACCTCCAACTTCATGCCCCAGTTGGAGGCTGGGGCAACTAGCAGGCTTCATCTTCAGCAGCCCTTGCCCCCCCTGAGCCCCTGCCTGGATCATCATCCCAGAAATCACCCTCTGCAGGCAACCAGGCCTTGGGAGGGAAGGGGGCCACAGATCTGAAAAATATCAAAGACCCCTCTTTCTCCACGCCACTAGACCAGAACGATAAATGGATCTGGGAGGGAGGGGGGGAGTCCCAGGGTCAGCAGGAGAACGCACCACGCCTGAGCAGGTTCCTCCCGTCCCTCTTCCCCACCCCCGCACATCAGTCACCTGGGGTAGGGGGGAGGCGCCCCCGGGCGGCGGGATCACTCCGTTGGCCATGACTGGGCGGGCGGCTTGAGAAGCTCTCGCTCACTAAAGGACCCGAACCCCGGGTGAGAAGAAGGGGGCGCTGCGGAGGCCTAGTGGGGAGCCCTGGGGGCGGAGGGCGGGGTCAGGATGCTCGTGCTGGCGGCCCCCTCCCGGGGCTGCCTCCCTCGCCCGGCCCGAGTACCCCTCCAGGCCCAGCCACGCCCGGGACACCTCGGAGCCCTTGCCCCTCCCGGCGGCCGCGTCCCGCCCCGCGGTACCTGAGGGCTCCGGAGCCTGCGGGGCCAGGGCGGGCCACCGCGCCCCATGTCCCTCCCCACGCGCTCCCGGGCGCGGCCACCTGGCTCCCGTCCGGCCTGTCGCCGCGCAAGCGGGGCCGGGCGGACGCAGGCGCTGGAGCCCACAGCCTGCGGCTCCACCTCCTCGCGCTGGGCTCCGCCGCCGCCGCCGCCGCGGAGCCGCACAATGGGAGCAGGCGGGCCGTGACTCACCCCGCCCCGACCGGCCGGGGCCTCGCGCCCGGGCCCCCGCAAGACCCCACCTACCCACGCGCCTCTTTTCCAGGCGCCCTACGCATTGCTGGCGGCGGGTGCGCGGCCCTAAATTCCCACAATCCCCTAAACACGCTCCGCCACCTTGCTTTTAGTCTCCTCTCCGCTTCAGAACTCGGAGAGAGACCCCCTCCGCAAACGCAAGTCCCTCAACCTTAGGAACACACATCTATTGACCTCCAAAGCATCCACCACCTTCCCCTTAAGTCTCTGTACAGCCTATGTCCCTCAAAGGCCTGGCATCTGGTGCCCTGCACCACCCAACATTTGACCTTGGCATATTACCTCCTCTCTCTGGGCTCGGTTTCCCTGCCTGTAGCCAGAGGAAGCTGAAACAGGAGTGTTCCAAAGTTCAGTCCAACTCTAAGACTCTGGGGCTAAGTTTCCACATCAACATCCCCCCACCACACCCACACACACACACACCCGCATCTTTTGAAGTCACATCTCATTTTGCAAGGGCAAAGACCTTTGGAAGGAGCTACTGGACCCCAATCTGACCATCCCTGGGTCTGTGAAACCCGACACCTACCACAACGCAAGACCCATAACAGCCCCTTGATAAACTGATAAACATCTGTTGAAACCACGTTCTTGAATCCTCAGGACAACTGCGATGTGGGGGAAGAACTGAGGGTGGAACTGATGGGTAGCAGAAGGTGCAATGGCCAGAGCCAGTAGGGAAAGCAAACAAATGTGATCAGCAAGGGCAGTGGAGCAGAGGGAAGAAGGGACAGGCCCTGAGACCTTGGGCACTTTTCCGACCCCTCCCCTCCTCAGGATCTTATCTCAAACCAAGGAAAGAGCTTCTGCGTGCACAACCTTCCAAGAGCAAGAAGGAATGGGAGCTAGGATCTACTGGACACCCATTTTGCTTTGTGCTTGCTGCCCTGTGCTAGAAGGCCCCCTCCTAGGTAGGCCCCCTCCACACTCCCTGCCTCCTCCTCTCAGTGAGCTATTTTATTCCCATTTCAGCTGCTAGGGGGAGATTCAGAGAGGCTTGTTAACCTCCATGTCACCACTGGGAAGCAAGCAGGCTGCTGACAGATTGGGGTATCTAATCTGAAGGTGAGATCCCAGGCATGGCCATTTAACGGCTCCAGGCCACCTACTGTCCTCCCAATTCACAGGATGGGCAGGAAGGAAGGAAGGGCAGGATGAGAAGGAAGTTGAAACAAGATGCCAGTCATGGGAGTCAGCTGTGCATAGACAACAAATGTGAATTGTGTCCCAAAATTCAGAATGTGAGACCTATCTGTCAGGGGTTGAATTTGTGTTCACCAAAATTTGTATGTTTCTGAAGTCTTAACCTCCAGTACCTCAGAGTGTACCCTTATTTGGAAATAAAGTCATTGCTGGGGTTAATATAGGGGCTACAGTAGAGTAGGATGGGCTCCTTATTCAATATCCTTATAAAAGGGGAAATTTGGACACTGGCACACAGGCAGAACACCATGTGAAGACTGGAGTTTATGCTACCATGAGCCAAAGAACTAGCAGAAGCTGGGAGAGGGCCCGGGAACTCGCGCTTCCCTAGCATCTTCAAAGGGAGCCAGCCCTGTGGACGCCTTGATGTCAGACTTCTGGCTCCAGAACTGTGAGACAGTAAACGTCTGTTGTTTAAGCTACTCCATTTGTGGTATTTTGTTACAGCAACTCTAGCAAACTAGTCCACTCTACCCCTCCTTCGTCCTCTCTGAGCCAGATGTCTTCATTCCAAGTCCACCCTGTGTGTCGTTTGCATAGGATGTCTCTTCCTTAGAGAGATTCAACAATGCTGGAGCCTTACCCTGCTGGGAATATTGCAGTGTATCCTCAACCTCATAGACCAGTCCCTGTCTTCGAGCTGATAAAATCAGACAACACACCTTCATACTGAGACAGTCTGCAGGGTCTTGCCAACCTGGGAGCCCTGGTATACTGATTCTTGTATTTCTTGTATACTGTATTCTGCCCAAAATCCCACCCCACCCCAGGGAGTATGCTGAACATGGGTACTTCTCTCCCAGGAGCCCAGCTGGAGACTCCCACCCTACCCAGAGTACCCTCGCAAGCACCTTCCTCTATCCTCTGCCCCTCTGGGATGATGGAGTAAAATCTCCCCTGGAAGGTATTTTATTTATTTGCTTCTAATTTTTATTTATTTGTGGTACTGGGGATTGAACCCCTGGGTGTTCTACCACTAAGCTATATCCACAGCCCTTTTTACTTTTTATTTTAAGATAGTCTTGCTACGTTGCTCAAGCTGACCAAGTGGCTGGGATTACAGGCGTGTAGCACAGGAAGGAACTTTAGAGCCCAAGTTCGGCTCTCCTTCTGGAGCAGGGCAAGCTGAAGATGCTGACACCCCCCATTTGTTCCTACCATCTCCTCCTATTAGACACAATGTATGCTTTCATCATGCTGCAGGGTTCCCGGCATCCTGACTCCAGCACACACACCCATACTTGTCAGCCCCCTACAGTGTGTTCCTGATGTGATCTTCATTTTTATGACAAAAGTGTCCCTTGTATGCACAAAGGATGGCCGCTCTGAGTGTGTGTCAAATGCTCAGATAGTGACAGAAAAGGTGACAGCAAAGGCAGCAGCCAGAAACAGCCAAGCTCAGAGCAGAAGTCACCCCCTCGCATCCTTCCCCACAGTCCAGACTGACTTAAAACTTCCCACCCTGCATTCTGAAGCCCCAGGATGCTTGTCTGGCACATGTAACAACACCCACATGGCCTGTCCTCTACGTCCAAGGGAGCTGGACCCACCCCATCCCACCACTCAAATTTGGAGACACAAGCACACTGTTCTCTGGGTTCCTCACAAATGGACCTGGAGCCCTCAGAAGTGGATTCCTCTCTCATCCATTCCCTGGAATCAGTCTTGAGGTCCAACATGATAGGAACTGAAGCCAGAATTAGGCAGTCAGTGTAGATAGGTAGACTGAGTCAGAGTCAGGTGGAATCAAGGAGACCAATTGGGTCTGGGAAGTTGGAGAGGTATTGAAATGCTAATGCCTTCAGGGCCCTCCCTCCACCCTTATCAGAATACCCTGCCCCTGCTCCAACCTGTTGCTAAGGTAACCTGTCCCAGGGATTATCCTCCCCTACAGGGAGTTGTTAATTACATCCCCCTTCCTCCCCAAATCACTCCACCTGGGCCCTTCCCCTGGTCTATCTGCTTTTCACCTTTTTGGCCATCCCACTGAGCATCTCCTGGGCCTAGTCACATATGCAGGAAGGAGAGAGATAAGAACAGAGCAGGAGAACAAAGGAAGCCTAGGACATATAAAAAGGCAAAACACAGCCAGGAGCAGTGGCGCACACCTGTAATCCCAGCACTTTGGGAGGCTGAGGCAGGAGAATCAGCAATGGTGAGGCGCTCATCAACTCAGTGAGACCCTGTCTCTACATAAGACACAAAATAGGGCTGGGGATGTGGCTCAGTGGTTGAGTACCCCTGAGTTCAATCCCCAGTATCAAAAAAAAAAAAGGCAAACACCTGTACTTCTTGGGTTACCAGGATACCAGCTATGGCCCCCTTCTCCCTCCTGGGAGAAGTCTCTGTTACCCCTTTTTAAATAAACCCTGCTTTATATGCTTGCCTTGGTGTGCTTCTCTAATGTTATACTTCAACATGTGAAGAAGCTGATCTTGTCACCAGTAACCGGCGATATCAGAACTAGACCAGTGTAACAGATATTTGTCATCTGTGGCCACTAAAATCTTTGAAACTCTTCTCTTACATTTTGGTAACACATTATAAGTCCTCTCATCCCAAAGTAGAAGTAGAAAACTCACATTCTCAGACTCCCTTGCTGCTAGAATACAGATGCTGACCTGGGTTCCCACCAGTCTGGCTCCCCCATACAAGACTTGAATGCAGAAGTGAGCAGTGTGCGTGGGGAGCCCACCTCTGCAAGGAAGGAATGAAGCCAAGGGGCTCTTTTCTGGGTGGCAGCAGCAGAGGCTTGGGGGCATGAGAAATAGTGTTCCTTATGTGATGGCTGGTCATGACTCTTGACTCTCTGTTCCTTCCCCAAATACTAATATTCTCTATTTCCTTTAATAAATTCTTTTTCAGCTTAAGATAGCTGTTGTTTGCAAATGGGCCCCCTGGCTGATGGACCCAGGGAAGGGACTCTGAGTCTAGGTCACAGGCATCAGGGAACTGATGGAGAAGATATGAGAAAGTGACCCTCTATCGACAGGCCAGGGAGTCCTGCCTCTCTTGTGATTACCAGGTGGTTCCTCATCATCCCGATCCTTCACTCTCTTGATAAAAATGATACTTCAGCACCCAAAACTGAGGTGGAGTTTTCCAGTACACCAGCCACTTTGATACTCATTTTCTCATTGATTCCTCACAACCACCCTCTGGGGCAGAGCATCCTATTTGACAGCTGGAGAAAACGAGTCTCAGGAAGTATAAGTGATCTACTCAAGATCCAGGGCTCAAGGAGGCATGGCCAAGAAGTGAGCTCAGGACCTGACTTCATGCCTACTGTTTAACCTTGTACAGCATACCACCACCCCACCAGCCTGTCTCGATGCCTTCTTGCAACCATTAAACCTTCCATGCCAGAGCTTGAGATGTGGTGCAGTGGTAAAGCACTTTCCTGGGATGCATGAATGCATGAGTTCCTGAGTTCTCCCCTCAAAACCAAAAAAAAAAAAAAAAAAAATCCGTTCCATGTGTGACTGTAATATACCACTAACTTCTCAGGTTCATTTTTTTTTTGTACTGGGGATTGAACTCAGGGGCACTCAAACAATGAGCCACATCCCCAGCCCTATTTTGTGTTTTATATAGAGACAGGGTCTCACTGAGTTGCTTAGTGCCTCACCGTTGCTGAGGCTGGCTTTGAACTCGCGATTCTCCTGTCTCAGCCTCCCTAAGTGCTGGGATTACAGGCATGCGCCACCACACCCAGCTTCAGATTCATTTTTTGAGGAGTCTGTAGCTTTGCTACTAAAGGCCCTGATGCCAAGTGGCCTCAATTCGTTGCTGTACTTGGCCAATAGATAATTGTGTGACCTTGAGCAAATTATTTATTACCCGCTCTGGGTCTCTGATTCTCCTTCTATAAAATGGAATAACAATGGGGTTACTGAGAAGATAAAATGAGTCCATCTGTGTAAAGGAGTTAGGAGAGTGACTGACATATAGTAAGTGCTCAGTAAATGTCAGCTAGTTGCAACACGACTACAAACCTAAGAGACACTAGCCTGCAAAAGTCCTCAGATAACTTGCAACATGAAAAATGATAAGTACACACACAAAATAAGTGAAAGTTAGCTAACAAGAGCAGTCTTGGAGCCACATTAAAGATGCCAACCATGCAAACCAAAGTAGGTGGGGGATATTCAGAATAGTTTTTGTCTCCATGAAACAGATTGCTTGGCCAATAGACCAGCTTTTTGGTTTTGTTTTTGTTTTTTGTACTGGAAGTTGAGGCTAGGGTCCTGTGAATGCTAGGCAAGCACTCCACCCAATGAGCTATGGCCCAAGCCCTAGTGGACCAATCTTTCATTGGCAACCCTAAATTAGCAGACTAAAGAGTTTTATAAGACAGTGACAAGCCTCAGGTTGCTGATTAGACTCTTGATGAAAGTACCTCCTTGCTCCCCAGAGCAGACAATCCAGTGCCATTTGCTGTTGACTGGCCCATGGTGAGTAAGGGCTTAGTTTTACAGGAAAGGTGGCATGGCATTGAGAAAGGGCCCAGACTCTGGAGTTAGAGATGCTATATATAAAACAGCAGTTCAATGCTTGGCACAGAATACGTGCTCGGTAAATGTCACTCATTATTTACTATTGTTGTTACTCTGCAGTGGTTTATCCCATCATAATCCACATGTCCCTCAGTAAACCTGAACTTAGCTTTGACAAAAATCCAATCTCCAGACAGCACCACTGTCCCTGAGGTTTCTCACACTGCAGAATCCACCTTCCAGCCCTGTTCTCCCTAATGTATTTGTGGCTAGAATGGCATTTTGAGATAGGAGTCTATCACTCATCTTTCACACTCCTCCTCTATTCCTACCTGGGCAAGTTACCTGCTTTGAATGTTGTTGGGGGGAGAGGAGGGATGAGTAAGACGAAAGCATAAACAGCCTACCAGTTTTTCTGCCTTTTTTTTTTTTTTCCTCTATCCACAGCAAAAGGCTTAGGAAACCAAGAGAGGCTTTCAGGGAAGAAAAATGAAGTGGGTTAGCAAAAGAGACACAGCGTCTTAGCAAGAAGCCGGGGAAGGGTGGGGGAAAGACCTTTGCCCTCCTCAGTCAGTAAAGCAGAGGGAGGCTCCCCAAGATGTAGAGCAGGGATAGAATGACATCAGGGAGTCCTGTGAACCCCATGAGACAGGGGCTTGAAATAAAAAATTGCTTTGTAAATGTTGTAAACTATATTTCATGCATACCCAAGTGCGTAAAGTGAGGCTCACTCTGTCTTTGTACTGTATGCCAAGTGTTGTGTACAACATCTGCTGAAAAAAGTGGGCAGCTTACAGGCCTCCAACAGGCATATGTAATTATGAAACAAGGCAAGTGCCATGAAGGGAAAGTCCCATCAGAGGATATTCAGGTGGCAGAGCTCAGGACATCCTCTGCAAGGTGCTGAAAATTAAGCAGAGACCTCAAGGATATGAAATAATCAGCCATGCAATGAAGGTGGGCTGGAATAGCTGGGGAGGGGAGAACATTCCAGGCAGAAGGAAGAACCTTGGAAAGGTCCCACGGGCAGGAAAGAATGGGTCTGCCTGGATATTTGAATGAAGTGGACGGTGTTTTGCTGGTAGGATCGTGCCACCAGGACAGATATAAAAGGACTAGAGGATGAACCAGGTGGACACTCTAGACCTAAGAGTTTTTTTTACCCTAGCATCCTCTTGATCACTTATTAACCTAAGCTTCAGCTTCCTACCCTGCAAAATGGAGACCAACTTCTCCTTCAGGGTAGAGTGACTACCTTCAAGGATGCTGACCAACGTCTTCAAAAATGTTCATCATGAGAATATTCCCTTCCCTCAACTTTCCCCATTCTTTACCACCAGCTCCAGGGCACCTTTCCCCTGAACTAAGCATGTCTCATTCTTCCTTTCATCCCATCATCTCCACATAGAGCCCAACTTATCTGAGGAGCTCAGTAAATATCTGTGGAACTAAAAACAAGTGTGCATGTAATTATAGTAACTAATAAACTGAAGAATGTCTTTGTGGAGGACAGAGAAGTCACCGAGTCCAGAATCATCAAATGACAAAGGATAGGCCAAGAAAACATGCCCTGGCTCGCTCCTATCCTCAGAAGCCTCTGAGGTTCCCCCAGAGGCATACTGGGGAAATATCCACTCATAAACACATGGGCAACAAGATGCAGGCATTCCATCTTCCGATTACAAGGGGCATTCCTAAGCAACAAAGCAACATGTAGCAACTAGCAGGCAGGTTTTTTAACCAGCGCTGATTTAATGCTTTATGGTTTGCTCAGCACTTCATGCACATTATTGCACTCAATGATTCTGGGAACTTGGTGGGTTATTGATTAGTTTCATCCCCACACTGTAGATGAGGGAGCCAGAGTAAGTCATTCGCCCTTGGCTAAATAGTTGAGCCACAAAACTAAGGCACAACCCTGGATCTTTCAGATATTAAACCTCTGTGCTTTTTCCTATACCACAACCATGACACGATGACCCCTGTAGAGGGATGACAAATATTGTACACACTCAGAGATGGGCAAAGCTTACAGCACAGAGCCCTGGCTAAAATTTCCAACTGCAGCTAAGCAATCTGGTTAAGGTCTGCTCAAAGCTAACCCCCAGCATCTTGACAAAGGATAAGGGAAAAGGTCAACCATCACTCCACAGGAAATGATTCATCTGCAAAGACAGAGCATTGCCTTTGAAAAAGAGATGGGTCCTTCAAGCCAGCCTGCTGTCTGCTGTCAAAGTCTTAGGAATCAATGTTCTTACCACTCCATCTGGCCAAAGATCCCATAGGGTCTCATAAATTTTTAAATGTCATTTCAGCATCTATAATACATTCAGAGGGTTTACATTTTTTAAAAAATACCATCCCATTCCCTTCTGCCTTGTTCTCTTCTTCATCTCCCACCGTCTATTTTTTATTTATCCCTCTGGAATTTACTTATACAAATAAAATCAAATATGAACATGTATTTTACTCCCTTTTACCTTCTTTCTACAAAAAATGCAGATGGTGTCGTGATGTAGTTTCAGGTGAGCCAATCCTTTCCACTGCTTTCTAGGAGTTGGGAGACCTCCACTGTACACTCTTGCAAGCCAGCCCAAGGCCAGACAGAGGCCAGGCAATCGATTAACACTTGTGGGAGGGGAAAGGCCAGGCTGAATGGACAAATCAATCTCTGGGGAAAGTCCAGGATATGTGAGGTGAGCACCTCCTGACACCTGTGCTTAGCATCAGTGGCAAAAGCTGCCAGGTGCAGTGGCATACACCTGTAATCCCAGCTGCTCAGGAGACTGAGGCAGGAGGATCACAGGTTCAAAGCTAACCTCAGCAACTTAGCAAGAACCTCAGCAACCCAGTGAGACCCTGTCTCTGAATAAAATATAAAAAAGGGCTGGGGATTAGGTTCAGTAGTTAAGCAACCCTGGGTTCAATGCCTGGTACAAAAAAAAAAAAAAAAAAAAAAAAAGCTGTCACCTTTGCTCAGAGTACAGCAGGGTCAGGGAGGAGGTACATTCATCAGGGCCTCTGCTCCTGGTAAGGCACAAAACTAAAGAATGCTGATGGTTTTACTTCTGATAACACCTGTTTTCTGGGTCATCAAAGAAAGAACACCTTTGCACAGAGGCTACAGAGGACTCTTGCATTACTGAAAAAAACAAGGACTTTCACAGAGACCTGAAGCACAAAGAATTGAAAGAAGTTCCTCCTTCAACTCTCCTGCTTCACTTTTTCATAATTCATCCTAAATAACTGGAGATTGTTGGGCCCCCTCTGGACCATGACCTCCCAGCTTAAGGAAAAGTACTTGCAAAGAGGCCCATGGTAAAGGATACCTTTGGGCCAGAGGCCAGGAAGGCCTTCCTCAGGACCAAAACACTGATGGGAAGGAGCTATGTGCCATCATCCAGAAAGTGAACTAATATTTTGGGGAAATTTTAATTTGCTTCAATTAAAAATTCAGGGCAGCTCTGAGCAAAATAGAAGTAGGTGAATTCATTTTCTGAGCCTCTGCACAGGCCTCTCTAGGCCCCTGTTCTCAGCTGACCTATTACCAAGGGACCTCTACTCCTCTCCCAGCTGGCTGGTTCCTAGCCCATACCACCCACCCTCCTGCTAAGCCAGACAAGGCACTATCTAGGGAGTAACTACACTTAAATAGCAATCTTTTTTTAGGAAGTTGAATGGCTGAACTACCCTTTTCTGAGGAAAATATGCACATGAATGTATATGCATTGAAATTTCTGGACAGATACACAAAAAATGGGTGGTAATGTTTGGCTGAAGAGGGAATTTAGGGATCAGCAGCAATGAGAGCAACTCACTTTATATCCTTAGATAAAATGTAAACTTTTTTGTTTATTCAATACTCTCCCAATAAATTTTAAAATAAAAGCTTTGAAATGTCCCTTCCTAATTTTTAAATACTTTGATCCCAAGGACTTAAGAGATATGGTGGGCTGACCAGGTCAGGGTTCCAGGTATAAGGCCCCAACTGTGACACAGCCCCTGCCCCAATGTCCCACTAAGCACTGAGGCCACAAACTGGTCAAGGCCTTAGATGGCCTGACCCAAAGGTAGCTGGATTAATCCCATTGCCTCACTCAGAAATAGGAACCAAGAGCTAGAGCCTACAGAGATACAAATATATGGATGTCACTATTCCTACCATGTTTATTCTTGGGTGCAAAAAACAGATCCCCTACCCCAGCTGGCTCAAGTTGGAGTGGGGTTTCTTTAGTCAGGATCCTTCCAGTGGTTCATATTAAACTGGTTTAAACAAACACACACACACACACAGGTTTTCTTTAGCTCAGGAGCCCTGAAGACATCACCAGGTTTTTTGATCCTACTCTCTCCATCTCAGCTCCATCTTCCTCTCTCATATGACTCCACTTTCGGGAACATTTTCCCCTCATGGCTAGCAGCTCCAGCCTATCCTCTCAGCAATTCTCAGGGAATAAATTGATCTCTTGGGTGAGTTGCTCTAGCCAAAACCAGGGCTGGGCCTTGGTGGGCCACATGGGTTCACAGGAGCATTTCTGAGACAATCACCATGGCTAGACACAGAGAGAGAGAGGTGAAGGAGTGGGTCAACCCACCAAAGCCACTGGCTGAGTGAGGCACTGCTATGAGAGGGCAAAAGCAGACAGCTCCAAATGCCAACCCATCCCTCTGCAGCTCAACACCACAGTTCCTTTCCTCAGACACCCTCCACAGTGGCCCAAAGTCCTCACTAGTTCCCAAATGAAATTCAAGAGTGAGAATCTAAGAGACCCAGCTATTTGATTGGCAATGATTCCATGACTGACCACATGACAGGTTGCTGCCAGCTGGAGGACTGGGTGCCCATAGGTCAGGAATCCTACTTGAGCCCATAAGCCGAGGCCACAGTAGGAGAGGAGATGGGGTCTCAGTATAAACAAGTCTCCTCATTCAGGGATGCCCACTGGGAAAGAGGTCAGGGGAATGGCAAACCTTACGAACGACACATTCAGCTACATTCCACAACATCTGCAATAGAAACTACTTTATTCATACCTGAGAAAAAGTGTCTGAGAAACATTCCCACGGATTATTTAGCCTGTCCCCTCAGGCCAGATCACCCAGAGGCCAGATCATTTCTCTTGCCCTTCCCTTCAGCCATAGGTCACTGAACAATGTCCAAAGGCTGGAAAAGTCCACAACCAGAGTCTGGAAGCCAGATTCAGAGACCAAGAGAGGCAAGCTCTGCAGTGTAGCTCCTGAGGTCAGGGCTTGGGTCAGTATGGAAGTTATCGGTCAAGGTCCAGAGCCTCCTGGGTCACAGTCCGGAGTCCAATGGAAAATAACTCTTCCCAAGGCTCCCGTATCCAGGCCAGCAGAGCTGTCAGCTGCTCCCGACATACAACGCGGAGTGCCCAGAAACTCTCCAGCCGAGAAACCTGGCAGGTCAAGCAGTTAGCAAGGTGAGATGCACCAGGGTGGGGGAAGGGAGGTCTCAGGGAAGGACTACCACCCTCCTTGGCTCATTGTTTCTTCCCCTCCCCAAGTCTGTGTCATTCTCCACAAAAAGATGCTGACTCTGAACCTTGTAGATAAGAGTCCAACCAATATACTGCAAGCCTCCAGAGGGCTTTCATTCACTGTCTCATCTCCGATCTTCCCTGCTACAGACAATGTATGTTCTGGAGTCAATTCCAAGGAATTGAGTGGATTCGATTCCTGGCTCTACCACTTGTGACCTGAGCAAGTTGGTTAATGTCCCCAAGCCTCAGTTTCCTCATCTGTAAAATAGAACCAATAATAATATCTCCTCTTTACCTGGTAGTTATGAAGGTCAAATGGAGGGCCGATCACAGCAGCCACGTGCCTCTCTAAAGGCTCTCTAGCTAATAAAGGGCTCCAAGCCCAGATATCCCCACTGCCTACAGCTGCCATGCTCTCTACTTGCTTCTTATTCAAACCTAAGGAACCCCCTGATTTCTCACACCCTCATTCTGTGTTCCCTCCACTATGCCTGCCCATCCTTCAGCTCTATCCTCCCTGCAATTCCCAGCCTTCCTAGACCCATTTCCACACTGCCCACCTCCAGTGTACGCATACATATATACACACACACAGACACAGACACACACACACACACACACACACACACCTCATCATAGAAGACCAGCTGCAAATCCTCAGGGGCCAACCGATAGAGCAGCACTGAGCTCAGGCTGCTGAGTGGCTGCTGCTCCCTGATCTGCACAGAAGGGCCCAAGACCAAGGGAGGGGCCTTCTCAGAGGCTTCACCAGATGCTGCTGGGAGAGGGGGCTCTGCGTGGGACCCTGCAGGGTCCTCATCTAACAGGTAAAGAGTGGCCAGCGTCAGCAACAGGGACACAGGGCAGGTAGAGGGACCTAGAGGAACAGAAGCAGGGTGAAGGCCAGAATAAAAGCTATGGAAGACCCAGCACTTAGGGAGGCTGAGACAGGAAAATATTGAGTTCAAAGCCAGCCTCAGCAATGGCGAGGTGCGAAGCAACTCAGTGAGACCCTGTCTCTACATAAAACACAAAATAGGGCTGGGGATGTGGCTCAGTGGTGGAGTACCCCTTAGTTCAATTCCCAGTACCAAAAAAAAAAAAAGGGTATGAAGGGAATCCCTAGAGAATAGTGTCCTAGCACTGCTCAGAAGAAGTGTGAATCTCTTCAGGAGTGGACCACAAAGGAGCCTGTGCCCTGGGGACCAAAGCCCTCCCCTTCCCAAATTCCAGGAATCTCCACTTCCAAAACCTCTGAGAGGTGAGACAAAAAGAGCCCATCCCACCAGCTGCCCTGCCCAGAAGCAAGGACCCATCCAGCCTCTCTGATGGGATGAAGGGAACAGACCCAGCTAACCAGCCCACTTTAGGGAAGACTGGACCCCAAAGCAAAGGTCTCTGAGCTACTAAGGACCCCACCCAAAGTGAGAGAGAGCACCCAGCTGTTATGTGGGTACACCCACGAGGAAGATTCCACATTCCTGAAAATGAGAGCTGTTATAAGGGTGCCATGGAGGCACTGGGGACTGGCCAGGGCCTGGGATGAGACAGGGTATAAACACCAAGGATATCTGCAGCGTGTAGGCCTCACCTTCAACCAAGAACGCCCGAAGATAGAAGAACTGGGGAGCCTCTGAGGAAGCGACTTGTCCCAACAATGGCCTGGGGGCCGTGGCAGACACAGGAAGAGGGTCAGCCAGTATAGGAAGGGCTTCAAGGGAGGGAGTGGGTCAGGAGGAGCTCAGGGCCTGTGGGGAGGTGTGCACCCAAGGATAGGGGGCAGGCTCAGGGCCTGCCTGGCATAGGACTGTATCTGGGATCTGCGGAGAGGGCCTGGGAACCAATCCCCACTCGGCCTCCTGTCTACTCACCAGAGCCGGTGCTGTGGGGTTACCTCCTCCTCCGTGGCAATGACAGAGCTCCTCCGGGTGGGGGGCAGAGACTGCAAGACCCCTGGAAAGAGTCAGCCAGAGACAAGGAACCCTCAGAGGGCTCTATTCTCCTCTATTCCAACCTCTCCAATTCTCAACATCTGTCTATTCTCCACTTCACTGGATTTCAGAAACCTCTACAAAAGGCAAGTCCCATCTGGCCTCCCTGCACCACCCTCACTGCCTCCCTCTCACCAATGAACTCTTCCAGGAAAGCCCGGCAACACCTGGCATCTCGGGGTAGCAGAACACAGCTGCCCGCACCAGTCACCCACTCTAGCCGTAGGCTCTGGCCTGCCAGGCCCAGCTCCATGCCACACAGATCCTGCAGGGGAATGGCCAGGGTCGGCTGGAGCCAGCTAGCTGGAGGCCCACTGTGGAGGGGGTGCAGAATGACCAAGAATAAGGACAGAATGAGAATGACAGGGGGACCCCAATGCTGCCCTGGCCACACACCTGGCTCACTTACCAGATCTCCCCTGTCACCTTCAATAGGTAAAGCCTGTGATCAGACAAGACCACAAGACACAGAAATTCCCCTGTGTGGCCTGCTAATACTACTGGTACCTAAGGAGAAGAGGAAGTTGATGAGAAACCAAAATAAGAGAACCAGGGAAGCAGGTACCACACCAAAAGCTGAGCTGCTCTCCCCACCACTAATCATAGTGTCAAGGTGACCTCAAGTCCCACTGCTCTCCATCCACAGCACTGCCCTCACTCAGATCCCCTGGTGGTCTTCCAACTGGTTCCCGTACCCCTCATCTGGACCCTCTGACCTGCCCTCCATACTCTGCCAGATTGTCCTCAATCACAAAACTCATCATCACTCCCTTGCCTCAAATGCTGGGGTGGCTCCTGATGGCCCCTGAATCCAGTCCAAACTCCTTGACAGACACACCAAGCTGCTCCTGAACAGCTAGGGATACCTGCCCCTCATTCTGCACACGGGCTGCCCCATCCCAACAGCTCTCCGTACCCGCCAGTCTGTCTCCTGCCTCTATGCGTTAGCTATTCTATCCACCTGCAATGTCCTTCTCCTTCCTACTCCTTGCTCATCTGTCAAGCCTAGGCTTAGACACCATCCTCCAGGGAGGCCTCCTGGCCCACGCAGGCTGCATCAGATGCCTCTCCTGGGACCTTACCCCATTACAGCACTTTCACATTGCATGATCTCGTCAGTTCCTCACAGTGACTCCGAGACTTAAGGATAAGACTAATCCCTAGTGTCCAGTACACATCAGGTGTCAAAAGAAGAATCTAATGACATGGTGCGTTTGTAACAACTGGAGGCTCCATGTATTAGTGCCAGGTGCCATACTGAGCAGCTGACAGACACTAGCTCTCAGCCAACACACTGTGTAAGATAGGGAGCATTATCTCCATCGTGAGGGGGATGACTGAGGTAATGAGGAATGTGTCCTCCACCACACACCAAGGAACTGCTACAAGTGAAACCAGAGCCAGATCTGGTGGTTCCCAAGCACCTGGCCAGGCTCCCTTTGGAGCAGTGGAGACAGCAGGCACTCTGGCCAGTTAGGGGCACAGGCAGCACCAGGTGGCACAGACCTTGAGGCAGCACTGGAACTCCTCCTGGGCATCGCTGAACACTTCCACATCCAGGAAAAGCCGGAGTCGGTGGTCCACAGAGCGGAGGCCACAGCGCTCAGGGGCTAGGGGCAACCCGTGAGCCATTAGCCTACTCCTGGCCCCGTCTCTACTGGCCCTTTCCTCCCCTAAGCCACCCCCATCTTTCTTCGCCTATACTCACGCGGACTGAGGCTCCAGCTGCTATGGCCATGCGAGATAGGGGCCTGAGATGGGATGCTATCAGCCTTGCTGGGGTGGTCAGGAGTGTGGCCAGGAGTGTCACAGATAGGACTGGAAGACTGAGGGGAAACTGGTGACTGTTGTCCATGATTCTGCTCCCTGTTGGAGGTTTCCTCAGACAATGTCAGGAGAACCACATGGTCACTACCACAACTGGGACACACAGCAGGAGATTCTGGAGAGAGGATGGACACAAGTCCTGTAAGCGTGCTCACACAGTTTACCCCCGCCACACTCAGTGCACCTGCCACTCCTGGAACCCCCCAGGGCCCACATCTCAGCTTTATACATGAGCACAGTTTCCAAATCAACCCCAAGTCCCTCTCCCAGCACAGTTGCTGATGGATGACCACCCATCCCAGTAGGGGCTAAACTGACCCATGACCCACAACCTCCTCAAAATACACCCTGCCTTCTAATTCTAGGCCCTCTCAGACTGAGTTAAACTCAACTAGGTCCTACTCTGGTCCCTTCCCACAGCCTTGGGCTGAAAAACCAAAATGAAGAGACTAGGAAAGATAGGGAGGACTCTGGTGCCAGATGTGGGTTCTATTCCAGGCTCCACTGTAATGGCTCTATAATCATGGGCCAGCCATCTCTGCTCTCTGAGCCTCTTCAGTCAGATGAGGATAAAAACTGTGTCTATCTTACAGCATTGGTGGGTTGGCTCAGTGTAAACAGGTAAAGAATCCAGGACACAGATCAACAATGACAGAAGAAACCCTGAGCAGCTCAGAGATGTTAGGTGTGTGCTAACTCCCACACCATATTATCACATCTCAACCTCATCAAAACTCTCCCATCCCATTTTGTAAATGAGGAAAGAAAAGATCAGATACTTTACACTGGGTAACAACAGCAGTCACCACATATGAGGAACTTTGTTTTGTGTCAGGCACTATACTTGGCACCATCACATTTAAATCTTGTAAGAGCAACATGGTTGGGGGCGGCAGGGTGGGGGTCATCATTTTCTTCTTTGTCCAGATGAGGTAACTGGGGCCCAAATCAAAGGAGCATGCAGCACATGGTCATGTTCGTTAGTAATGCCACCACAGGAGGAACCCCAGAAACTGCAGAGCCTATGGAGTACAGCTAGGGCCCTGAGAGGGTGAGACTATTTCCACTATATATGTGCCACTGGGGCTACTAGGCTATAGTCATCTGGGTAGGCTCTGGGAGGGGACTAGGGTAGGGTTCAATTTTTGAATAACACTCAAGGTCCTACTATAGTTGCTACCAAGAGAAAAGTGACTAATAAAAAAACATGTTTTTGCCAGGTGCAGTAGTACACATCTATAAACCGGCAACTGGGGAGGCTGAGGCAGGAGGACCACAAGTTCAAAACTAGCCTCGACGATTCAGCAAGGCCCTTAATGAGACTCTGTCTCAAAATAAATAAACAAACAAACAAATAAATAGGGCTGGGGATGTGGCTCAGTGGCTAAGTGTCCCTGAGTTTAATCCCTACACACACAAAAAAAGTCATTTAACACAGCTATTATCCAGAATATTCCTGTCTTCAAAGACTTGGCTTTTTGATTGGTCTACAATGGGAAGACCTCTTGTTTTAAAGAATAGAATATAAAGAGATGCCATAAGGCCGTTTGCTATCAAGTAGCTTACACGGTCTATCAGGCAAGGACAAACTACACCAACTCCCAAAGCACCTTACTCAACAGCTACCATGCTCAGAGCAACCTGACACTGCAATAGGGCTCATTGGGTTTTATGCTATTTCTGAAATATTAGCCGAAAACACCCAAAAAGCCTACAAGTTATGAAAAATTAATGAGTATGTTTAATCATGGTTGGGGATTGCATTTAATGACTGAGAGGAAAAAAACAACATACAGTTTCATCTTTTTCGAATTTCTTTTTTATAAACATAGCAGGCAGGAAAGTTTTACTCTTCCTCCTAGCAAAATGGTTGGACCCATTCTTTTGGGCCTTCCTCCCAGTGGCTCCTCTTCCACGCTCCCCCACTCAAAGCTGCCTTCCCTGCGGTGGGGAAGCTGTGTGGGCAGGCAGGTCAAGGGCAAGGTTAGTACCTGTCTTTTGGAACAAAGGCCTCCATCCTTCCTCACCATCCGGTCTCAACCTGGGCTCCTCTGGCTTGAACTCACAGCCACAACGCAAACACTGGAATCTGGTCCCCAGTGGGTCCCTGGCCTCCCTAAGCTGCCGCTGTGCCACAGTGGTAAAAGGGGTTAGCACAGCAAGTAGCTCCTGAAAGCAGGCAGGCAGAAGGCATCTGTGAGCAGGTAGACCCCAGAACAGACCCCTGGAGATGCTGCCTCCGGCTCTTCCCATCTCCCCCACAGCCTCTTGGGTCCCATCACCTGGACGGCTGCATAAGCATCAGATTCCAGAACCACATAGCGACGTAACTGCCGGTCAGGGCAAATGTAGGAGAAGCGCAACACAAGTATGGGGGCCCTGGGGAGCAGACCTGAGCCCTAAACGGTAAAGAGAAAACAGAAGAAAAACATAGAGGGTAGGGGAATTATGATTACCCTGAATATGGAGGAAAGCAGTAACTGTAGATCCCACTTAAATGCTGGAGCTGACACCCAAGCCTCTTCAATCCCCTCCTCAGCCCAGGCTCCTATGCTGCTTGCACCATGCTCCGCCCCACTGAAGTACCTCTCCTAGGCTCCAAATGCCCACAACAGGTGGTAGGAAACACCCAGTCTGGTGTGGCATGCAACACTGCCAGGTTGTCAGCTGACTCCTAAAAAAGCCCAGCGCCTCTTCCAGAACGCTACCCCACCAGAGCCCTCACCTCAGGCACCAGTTCTCTCTGGGTTCTCGTCTCAGGCTCTAGCTCAGCCACCACCAGACTCTGCAGCTCCAGCTGCTCCAAGGTTCGAGCTGCTTGGAGTTCCACCTCAAACAAGTGGGTGGAAGTGACCCGGAGAAAGCATTCCCTGCCCCGCACACCTTCGGGCCCTTGCAGAGGGCACACCAACATAGGGCGACAGAGCTCCGCTGTGGAGAGACCAAGAGAAAAGCGCTGGAGGACCAAATGAACCCAGTCTCTGCCTCCCGTGAGTGGGCCTGGTCTTTCTGGAATGTCCTAGACAGTGGAACACTGCTTGGCCCCGGCCTCCCCCACAGTCACAGGGTGCTCACCTTCCACTTCCTTCCACTCCTGCTCCTCTTCTTCCTCCTGTCCCTCCTTTGCTCTCTCTTTTTCCTGTTCCTCCCTCTCTTCCTCCTGGGGCTCCTGCTCCACCCTACCCTCTTCAGACACTTTATGTGGTGACTCCTCAGGACCTCTGGCTTCCCTCTCTGGGGCCAGAGGGCCAGGTAGAGTCTCCGGGCCCAGAGTATCCAGTGAAGGAGTGCTAAGGTCAGGAGTCTTGGAGGTGGCCATATGGGGGCTCCCAGAAGTCTCCAGGTGGTTCCTATACTGCAGCCAGTCACAGCCAAACCGCTCACGGAAACTGTTCAGGAGCTCGAGTTCCCGATGCTGTTGTACAAACCACCCTGGTGGAAGGAAAGAAGATACAGAGCCGAGCAGGCCCCAAACCCTACCCCAAAGACCCCAGCTTCTTTCTATGAGTACTCCTCAATGTAAAGCAATGGGAGTACTATAGGCTTCGTCCCAGCAGCATGTACCCAAGCATGTCCTATGGAACACTGTGGTCACACAGTGAGCAACTACACATTACTAATTCTAAAGAGTCACAAAACACAATAGCACTGTAAGGCCCTGAGATGGCCCTCAGGAAAGAAACCTATTCTTTTGTTTAACCTAGCACTTCCCAAACTTATCTGGCCACAAAATCCTTTTATTATGACCTTCTGATGCCCCACAAAGTGAATGCTCCTTGAAAATCTTTGGAAAATGCTGCCCAGGAGCACTTCCTTCTCCTTTCCTTCAACTTAAAGGCTAGAGGACACACTAAAAAACCTTTTGCAGTGCTCCATACCACCAGAAAATCAAATTTCTCCTACCAGACCTTCATAGTATCATCAAGATTAGAGAGAGCTAGAGTGGGTGAAGCTGACTAACCGGCAGGAGAGGGATCCAGAGTCCTGGGCTCTGGGTCTGTATCACTGGGCTCTGAGATGCTTGCTCGTCTCACACGGACTCGGTTCTGGGTTGGACAGAGGGACAGAATTCTACGTAAGCCAGGCTTCCAGTCCTGCCTTCCATTGCCACCCACCTACCCTGCCAACACCACTCCACTATGAGCAAGGATAAGGCCCTACTACTGCCAGTCTATCAAGAACCCAGAGTAGGGGCTGGAGTTGTAACTCAGTGGTGGAGTGCTTGCCTCACAAATATTAGGCACTGGGTTCGAAACTCAGCACCACATAAAACTAAATAAATAAATAATAAAGACATTGTGTCCATATATAACTCAAAAAAAAAAAAAAAAGAGACCCAGAGTCCCCATAAAAAGACCCAATCCCAGGCACAAAACAGCCAAGGATGCCACTTACCTTAACCTTACGAAGTGGGGCCTGGGCCACAATGCCCCCTGAAGAGAGGCTATCACTCAGCTCAGGACCACCTGAGGTTTCAGGGGTACTCCCCAATGGCCAGGGAGGAGGTAGGGCCATGGGGCCAGGCCCTGAAGATGTGGAGCTCTGGTGTGTGACAACAGTAAGAAAGAGAAAGGTCAGAATCAGGGGAGCACCTCTGCCGCACCCAACCTGGCCAAGAAGCAGTACTTTCCAGCTACTCCTGTCACCCCAGCCAGCACCCTCCCTTCACGCCTTCACCCATCAGCCTTGCCATCCTGCTTCACCACCTCACTGACCTGCAAATCCTTCAGTGACAAGACCTCGCCATCAAGAAGGAACTGCACAAAGACAAAGGAAGAGGCAGGCCTGCGGTAGAGCCATCCCCAGGGAGTTCACAAGGGACACAGGTCTCTGGCCCCTCACCCAGGAAGGCAAGAAGACACAGACGTGGGGTAGGATTTGGCAGAAAAGGAGAAGCAGAGTGGACACAAGACAATCACTCACACTGTGGGCAGCATCCCTAACCCGAGGTGATAAGTACTGGATGGTGGCTACACGGTGGGCAGGGTGGAACCACAAAGGATTCCCCTCCAGGTAGAGCTGAGGGGCAAGAGAAGAGAATGAGGTGAGCCTGGGGCTCTTTCTGTGGGAAGAAAGCACTGACCTCCATAGGAGGATCAGGCATAAAAGTGGCTCCTGAACCCTTGAAGCACCCATGTCTCACCTTACGGAGCTCACCCAACAGCCACAGCGGTGACAGCTCCCTATGTCCTTCCAGCAGGTTGTAGGCCACATCCAGGTGCCTCAGGTTCCTCAGCTGCTCCAGGCCTAGGGTGGGGGCAAGAAGGGAGGAACAGTGTTGGGGTGAGTGCATGGCGTATGATGGTGTGTGTGCTGGGGAAGGAAATAAAGATAAATCAGAGGGACCCAGCCCTATCTATCAAGAAGCAGGTGGTCGCTGGGCTACCTCAAGCCTTACACTTCCCCACGTTCCCTTCCACGTGTGCCCCACCACACTTTCCACTCACCTTGTAGGCTCCGAAGCTCATTGCCACGCAGTATCAAGATCCCCAGAGCCGCTCCTGAAGTTCCCATTCTTGGTACCAAGTGCAAGCGATTATAGGAGATGTCCAGATGGTATAGCTCAGACAAATCCTTCAGGGAGACAGGGAGGACAAAGGTTCTCACCTTGACCAAACTCTAGTCAGGGTCCTCTGGGCCTTCTTGACAAGGCCTTCCCATTCCACCTATGAAAGCTGCAAACTCTCAGCAAAAATGATTTCACCCCCGCTCACCCCTACATTAAAGGACCTGAACAAACACTGCATAGTTCCTAACAGCTCCAGGTTGCACCCAAGGATGGTGACTCCAACCCCCTCAAATTCCTGCCTGGGAAAACTCAAGACTACAAACAAAATGCACTGTTTGTTCCAGCCAACCCTTGAAGACGGTCCATTTCCCAGCCTCTGTGGTAAGTGCCAGTTAATTAGCAAATCCAGATGAGTTTGATGCTGACAATCTCCCCTTTCCTGCTTTTTGTAAATTTCCACCTCCCTGATTGTAAGCTCCCCTCTTTCTCTACCTACTCTTTGTTTAAAACATTCAGGTATCTCTGTATGAATCAAAGTAGAATTCAGTTCACACTGAACCCCCGAATGCAACAGTTTATTCTAAGACTGGTTAAAATCTGTCCTTACCACTTTTAATACCCAGCTTTGTTTATCTTTCACAGGGATGGAAAGATACAGGAGAAAGGTTCCATCATCACCACAAAAGCTACTACTGAGGAACTGGGCATTACACTAAGTAACAGTGGGCACTCTCCGCAACTATCTATACAAAAGCAGGTACTGCTACAATTTCTACTTTATAGGTGAACAAACCAACAAGCTAACTTATTTAATCCAAGCCTTGCAGGTGTTAGAAACTGAGATTTGAGCTCTGCCTTGTCTTATGCTAGAGCCCAACCTCCAAACACTCCCAGGAGGATGTGGCTCCACCCAGAAGCCAAAAGCAAGGAGAGAATAAGTGGGTCAAGAAGCATGGTGAGAACAGAGCGATTCAAGGCCCAAATGTGCCAGCTGCCAAGCTGCTCACACTTACCATCAGGAAGCCTCTGCAGTCCTGAACTCGATTGTGGCTCAAATTCAAGAAGCGCAGAGCTGACAAGAGACGCTGAGGGGGATGGAAAGAGGAGGCAGAGAAGAGATCTTCATACAAGGTCACCTCATTGGCCAGCAAGCCCTCCTCCCTGAAGAGTCAACCTTGCCCTTACCCAAAGCTACCTTCCCTCTGAGGAACTCACCAGGGAGCTGTCCAAGGCGGTAAGCGCATTGTAGCTGAAGTCGGCAGAAAGCAAAGCCAGCCAAGGGAGGGCAGAACAGAGGTCACCGCCACAGGCTGAGAGGAGCTCCTGGGCAGGAGACAAGCAAAGCACCTCATTAGTCCACTCACCCTCCTGCCCACACCATGCTGTATTATCTATCTTTCTCTCTCTCTCTCTCTACCAGATTTCATTTGGACATGAAGACTCAGAGAAAACCCAGGTCTCTGTCCCCAAGAACTGTACTATGGAGAGTAAGAAGGTACACACTAGAATATTTAATACAGCATGGTAGGTGTGACTATGAATATATGGAAAAGTACAGAGCACTGTGGAGTCACAGGGGAGGCAGTAAGGACATAGGATCATAGGAGGGAGCAAGAGAGAACATCTGAGCTTGGTTTTGTTTTCTGATTTTGGGGGTTTTTTTGTTTGTTTGTTTTTTTGGTACCAGGGATTGAACTCAGGCATACTCGACCACTGAGCCACATCCCCAGCCCTATTTTGTGTTTTTATTTAGAGACAGGGTCTCACTGAGTTGCTTAGCACCTCCCCTTGCTGAAGCTGGCTTTGAACTTGCGATTCTCCTATCTCATCCTCCCAAAGTGCTGGGATTACAGTGGTGCACCACCGTGCCTGGCTGATTTTTGTTTGTTTGTTTGTTTTGGTTTTTGCAGTGCCAAGGATATAACCCAGGTCCTTGGGCATGCTAGGCAAGTGCTCTATCACTGAGCTACCCCCTGGGTCCCCAGAGCTTGGCCTTCTCTGTCTCCCAGGACACAGCATCAGGGCCCACCCCTCACTCTCCTCACCTCTAGTGCCTGGATGCTCCTGCTGCAAATCAGGGTCTCCAGCTGGGAGTAGATGCCACGAAGGCCATGCAGGCAGTGGAGGGGGACACCTCGGAGCTAGGGCAAGAAAGGAAAGGAGGAGAAAGGCAGAATTGCACAGAAGACAAACACCTCATCCCTATCTTCCAGGATGGGAAAAGGAAGATGATGACAAAGCCCAGCTATGTTTCCGGGAAATGTTAAATGGAAGAGAGTGGATACCACATTACTGCAGAGCAGGGGTACACTCATGCCTGGCCTCTCCTCCAAGAAGCCAACTCTCTATCCCCACCCCCAAGTGAATATCTCACATTGGGTTTTGTGCAACAACATCCCCCAACACCCCCATACCTCCAGCTGCCGAAGAGACTTGAAGGGAAAGATCTTGATGGGCCCTGGGAGGCCAGGACCAGGGATATGGACCAGCTACAAGAAAAACATTACAGGTTATTGAGGCACAGCATCCCTTTCTTCAGCATCACTCTCTCAACACAACCAGCCATACTTCTGGCATCACCTGGATTTCAGCCCTACAGACTCCTTGCACACTACCCCACCCCAGTATCTATCATTCCCCCAAGCTCTCTGCACATCTGACCCATCTCTACCCACAGAACCTTGAGTGAAAGCGTTTTCTGCAGCACATCGAAGAGGAATTGAAGCTGGAGGATGATGGGGGAGTCGGCAGGGTGGGAGGGCAGGGCCACAAAGCCTGTCTGACCAGGACCCCATGGCCCCAGGTACAGCTCAAATACACGGTTCAGCTGCTGCAGTGTGACAGTCAGCAAGCTCAGTGTGCTACAGCCAGACAGGACCACATCACCTGCAGGGAGAGGGGCAGACAGAAAGGAGAGTATATTCAAAGAGTCTTTCCCTTCCCAAGCCTTCTCAGTAAGAAACACTGCTGAGCTTTCCATGCTGCAATGACTCAATTTTACATAAAAGTTAAATGGATGTTTTACCTTGATTTCTTTTTCTGATTGCAAAAGTAATAGTATATTTATAGAAACTTTCAAACAATACTAAAATGCACATCAGGGAATAACTATACATTTATAGTGCTATGGTATTGTTATTGCTCTATGTTAAAACTGCTCTCCAATGAGACTATCATCCTTGAGCACATCTTTTGGTCACCCTGGCACTTGTCACTGCACCTAAAAAAATGCAGTTATAGGGCTGAGGTTGTAGCTCAATAGTAGAGAGCTTGCCTACCATGTATGAGGCAATGGGTTTGATCCTCAGCATCACATAAAAATAAATTAATAAAATAAAAGTATTGTGGGACTGGGATTGTGGCTCAGTGGTAGAGCGCTTGCCTCGCATGTGGGAGGCACTGGGTTCGATCCACAGCACCACATATAAATAGATGAATAAATAAAAGTCAATCAACAACTTAAAAAAAATTAAAAAAATAAAAATAAAAAAATAAATAAAAGTATTGTGTCTACCTACAACTAAATATATATATATATATATATATATATATATATATATATATTTTTTTTTTTTTTTTTTTTTTGGTACCAGGGATTGAACTCAGGAGTACTCGACCACTGAGCCACATTCCCAGCCCTCTTTTGTGTTTTATGTAGAGACAGGGTCTCCCTGAGTTGCTTAGCGCCTCGCCATTGCTGAGGCTGGCTTTGAACTCGCGATTCTCCTGTCTCAGCCTCCCTAAGTGCTGGGATTACAGGCTTGAGCCACCGCGCCCGGCTCTAAAAATATTTTTAAAGTGCAGTTATAAGCTACCCATGGAGAATTAAAAATTTTTTCTAGAAAATAAGGATAGAGTCAAAGGATGTTACAGAAATACTATACCCTCCACCCAGTGTTTATGTTTTATATATCAATAATACAAGCCAGGTGCGGTGGCTCAAGCCTGTAATCCCAGCACTTAGGGAGACTGAGACAGGAGAATTGCAAGTTCAAAGCCAACCTCAGCAACGGCGAGGCGCTAAGCAACTCAACTCAGTGAGACCCTGTCTCTACATTAAACCACAAAATCGAGCTGGGGATGTGGCTCAGTGGTCAAGTGCCCCTGAGTTCAATCTCCAGTAACAAAAAAAAAAAGGAAATATCAATAGTGCAATGTCAATATTAAAAATTGATATTGCTTGGTGTAGAATCATGGGGCTCAGTTTTTGTCCATCCCATTGACTATCATCATCAAAGGAAAAAACTGTTTCCCACTATAAAATTTTCTGAATTTTAATCAAGAAGCAGTTCTTCAAATACATGTACAGAATTTATTACAACAGTTCCCCTTATCCACAAGGAATACTTCTTAAGACCCTCAATGGATTACTGAAATCATGGATAGTCTAGAACTCTTTACATATGTGCTATGGTTTTATCCTATAAATATATAACTATGATAAAGTTTCATTTATAAATTAAGCACAATAAGAGATTACAACAGTAATTAATTTTAAAACAATTATAACAATGTATTATAATAAGTTATTTAAAACTTTAAAAAATTGATATTGCTACAACATGCTGTGCAGTACACATTTCTATGCTGTTTGTATAGATTCATGCAACCACCACCACAATCCATCACAAAAAGATCTGCCCCTCACTACGACTTCACAGTCACATACTCACACCTTCCATCATTTCTAACCCCTGGAGCCATATCACATTTTTTCTGAATAAACAACTCCTACAACTTGCATGTAGGATTTTCTATGTACCAGACACTAAAGATAGATACAGACATGGTTCAAGGCCTCTTCCCACCCTCAAAGAGCCTCCCAGTCTAGAAGAGGAGATAAGACATGTGCACAGTTATTAATACAAACCAGAAAATACCACTGCTAAAAAGAGAGATTCCACAGATACCATCAATGGGAGTGCAGAGTGAGAGAGGACAGCTAAAGTTAACTGGGTAACATGTGCCAAGTGACTGTTACCTCATTTAAGCCTAATAGGAATCTCCCAAAGTAAAGCACTATTAACTCCCTCTTAAGAGAAAATTGAGTCACAAAGTTACAGGCCAGGCACAGTGGCATACACCTGTAATCCCAGCACTTTGGGAGGCTCAGACAGGAGAATCGTGAGTTCAAAGCCAGCCTCAGCAATGACAAGGCACTAAGCAACTCAGTGAGACCCTGTCTCTAAATTAAAAAAAAAAAAACAAAAAAAACATAGGGCTGGAGATGTGGCTCAGTGGTTGAGTATCCCCGAGTTCAATCCCCAGTACCAAAAAAGAAAAAAAAAGAATCTTGATTGCACTCATATGAACTGGTAGGAGTTGCTCCTTCTTTCTGGTCTCAAAGCCAAGGCTTGTGAACAACTACTGAACTTCTTAAGTTCCACTGTGCCCAGGCAATTATAACAATAAGTTTCCAATTTTGAACAGTCACTACACGTGCATACACGGTACTAAATGCTTTATGTGAATTAAAATTAATTCCCAACAACTTTCCAGGTAATTACAATGATTTAAGTACAAACTGAGGCTCAGAAATTTTAAAACAATTTGACTAAGTTTGAAAGACAGTCAAGATTTCAACCTAGGTGGGTTTGACTCCAAATCTCATGCTTTTAACTTTATAGTTAAAAGTTACCATACTTGGTGCTTTGCTATACAACAATGATTACGATCTGTCCCTGGTCTGCAGAGGATTAGTCAAGTAAGGATCATTTCCCTTTGAGAGTATAAGAGAATGCGTGGAGGAAGTGACACTGAAGTCTGGTCTCTATGGATGGCTAGAATTTACACTGTCAAAGACGAAGGGCATTGCAAACAGCTAACAAACCCAGGAGGACTAAAAATAAGAATGAACTCTGACACCTCATAACCTTGTAGGTCCTAACTCCGTGATTCAGGTCTCCGGAAGGTAGGGAGAACCCCACCTCTCCGGCAGCCCAGTTCAACCGGAAGTCCACTCACCGGACTCCCGCAGCAGCCCCGCGAGCTTCCACACCACCGAGTCCCGAGAAGCGGTCGTCATGGCCACGGGACGCCGGAGGTGGAGCCTGGGAAAAGAGGAAGCGGAAGAGCCTCAGGTGGGCGGTGGTGCCAAAAGCCCAGGGTGTCAACGCAAACCAAGGCGTCTTGTGGACAGAAAAGCAGGAAATACGAGCGAGAAAGAGCGTCCCCCAGGGCGCCCTTTCTAGGAACATAAGGCCTGGCCATCTAGACTGACCCTTGAGTCCCGGCCTCCTACCAGTCCTGCAGTCCGGTGCCTAGATGTGATGGACAGGAAGTCCCGCCCCGGAAGGGAGGTGAGCGGAGGGACGACCAGAAGAAGCGCCTCAGTCACTGGAAGCCACGCCCTAAGGCGCGCAAACGTGTCGGATCGGGCGGGAGGGGCCCTACTCTCTGCTCTGAGAGGCGGCTTGGCTCAGGGAGAGTTCCTTCATCACCTTCCCGCCCCTCTCCGCTTGGCTCGCGGAGATCCCTCTGGGCCACTAAGGAAAATTTGACTCTTGCAGACTGGGAGGGGAAGCAGTTCGGAGAAATGGAATTTTCTGTTAATTAGGAAAAAACATTCAAAGCTAACACTTGTTTTCCAATTAAAGGAAAGGGTGTCCGCCATTGAAAGAGTTTTTGGGTAGCTGTGAAAGAACTGAGGCTGGTAGAGGTGCCGCCTCTGGGGTCTCGTTGTCTTCTTTTCCTTAGTCTTTTTTTTTTCTTCTTTTTTTGGTACTGGGGATTGAACTCAGGGGTACTCGACCACTGAGCCACATCCCCAGCCCTATTTTGTGTTTTATGTAGAGACAGGGTCTGAGTTGCTTAGCACCTCGTCGTAGCTGAGGCTGGCTTTGAACTCGCGATTCTCCTGTCTCAGCCTCCCTAAATGCTGGGATTACAGGCTTGAGCCACCCCGCCCGGCTCTTTTCCTTAGTCTTTAAAGTTTTTTTCCTTAAGCAATATCAAGCTCTCAAATTAGCCACTGGTAACGCTCCGCGTGCATCTAGCCCTTTGTTTTTACTGTTTTGTTTCATTACACCTGAGTCTAAAAGTTGTTATCCTGGGTTTGAAAATGAGAAAACAGGTTCGCAGAGGCCAGGTTAGTTGCCAAGGTCATTCAATTAGTAACCAATAGCGCCAAGACTGCAAAACTTTCTTGGTTGCAAGTTCCCATTGTAGCCTTTACTGGGCTTCTGGTCAAATGCTAAGGTCAGCTGCTGAACTAGATTAAGAAAAATGTCTTAACAGAAACATCTGGTTTCCGGGAAGCGTTTCTTTTATGACGTGCCCCTTTTCTGCACAGGAAAATAAAAATGAATTGTAAATCAGCAGAAGGTAGGAATAAGCTCATCGTTATCTTTTTCCTTAATTGCCGAATTTGAAGGTTCTTATTTTCTAAAGACAGATATTTAAAATGGCAATGTATGCTCCTAAACCACATTAGTTTAGTGTTCACAGCATATTGTGTGTGATCTACACCAAAAGCCTAAAGGATGGTTAAATGAAGTAAGTGGAAGTATATCATGAACAGCAAAGCAGTACACAAATATAAAGTCGGAGTAGTCTCAATAAATCTTTGTTGAATTGTTAATCCCATGACTTGATGATAAACTTCCCTGTTTATCAATCACCTAGAACTGGGGAGGGCAGGGTCTCCCTCACTGTAACCGCCAACTCAACCTCTCAGGGAAAAAAAAACAGATTTGAAATTCTTAATGTTGCGGGAACTGTTTTCCATCTGGCCCCCCCCAGTCCACAGTTATTTTCTGAGAATTGCTTCATTCATAGGGGTAGCAACTGTAGCCAGGTTTGTTCTACATCCCTTTGCTTCCAGACATGTGAATGTGAAACAGAGAAGCAAAGAAAGCTAAATTACAGAAGGAAAGAAAAACAGATTTACTGAAAGAAGCAACAGGAGATGAAGTAGTTCTTGTTTCCATCCCCCTGTGAGGCCCATTCCCCTTTCCGCCCTTGGCCTACAGGCAAAGCTTTGGCTGCCTTCCAAAGAATTCTTTTTTTCCCCTGCCTAAGTTAGTTTGAGTGTACTTCTGTAAATTGTTACCATAAGAACTTTGACTAAGACAAAACCCTTTTAAAAACTAGTCAAAAGAAAAAAGAAAACCCTGTTTACTACAACAGCCCCCCAAAACCATACTTATTATACATATAAAGCATTTTGAAAACATGCCAGAGCTATATGAAGAAAACAAGAGAACTCAAAGGACATTAAAAATGACCTAAACAAATGAAGAGATCATGTTCCTGATTGGAATATTCAATATTACAATGATGTCAATTCAATGCAATTTCCAATCTCAGTCCCAGTGGGATGATTTTAGGGCTTGACAAGTTAATTCTAAAATTCATTTGGAAGACTAAACACATGAACACAGCCAAGAAACTTTGAAGAAAAACAAAACAAAACAAGTGCTACCAGATAGCAAAATGTCTTGTGCTACCAGATAGCAAAATGTCTTATAAAGTCACAGTGACCAAAGCAGTGTGATACTGACAAAGAAATAGACAAATATTAATACATCAGTGAGACGCAACACAGAAGCAACCATGATTACAAGGGAATTTTTTTACTCTACATGATAAAATTGATTTTAAATCGATGGGATAAATAATGAGCTGTTCAATATTTTTGAAACAACAAGCTGTCCATCTGGAAAAAGCTGTTTTTCCCCTTACATCCTGCACATTAGATTCCAGAAAGATTAAAGAAACAGTTTCCTAAAAATTAAATCTAAGCACTCTTAAAAGTTTGGAACTCAAATGTGCTTCTTATTTTTATTTTTATTTATTTTATTTTATTTTTTTTTGGTCCTGGAGATTGAACTCAGAGGCACTCAACCACTGAGCCACATCTCCAGCCCTATTTTGTGTTTTATGTAGAGACAGGGTCTCACTGAGTTGCTTAGCACCTTGTCGTAGCTGAGGCTGGCTTTGAACTCGTGATTCTCCTGTCTCAGCCTCCCTAAGTGCTGGGATTACAGGCTTGAGCCACCGCGCCCGGCTCTTATTTTTATTTTTAAAAGGTAAGTAATACCATTTTCTAAAAAATAATTATTAGATAATAGCATTGCATAATTTATTACCATACATTAAATTGTTTTCTCTAAGAAATGTGAGGATATCACACCCTTAACTTGTAAACATTCTTCTGAGTTTTAGTGGCCAAGAGTAATATAGCACCTAAAATCAGAAATGTGAAACTGGTCCTTCTAAGCATACGACTAAGACCTCTCAACCCAGATGTAGATATACCACTCATCTCCCGCCCCTTCCACTCCCGTGTTACACGTGTTACACGAGGAGAACCCTTTTGTTGGTAGCTTCCCTGCCATCCCTAAGCTCCCAGGAGTAGCTCATCCATAATCCCAACAATTCAGGAGGCCAAGGCAGGAGAATAGCAAGTTCAAGACCAGCCTCAGCAACTTAGCAAGACCTTGTCTCAAAGTAAAAAATTAAAGGGGCTGGGGGTGTATCTCAGTGGCTAAGAGCCCCTGGATTCAATCCCCAGTTTAATAAAAAAAGAAAGAAAAAAAAAGGGTAAGGAGAGGTATGAAAAGAAAGGATAAAAGGGTATTTTCATCTAAGGACGATAGTCAACTATGGGAGAATACAGACCTCAGAACCTGGTCCAAAACTTGCTAATTTCTGATACCTTGAAGCATGCAAGATCCAGGACTGTTGCCTACAGAGTAAGAGAAGTCATTGTTCATCTTTAGGACTTGAGCCATTGTCCTGACCTTCACCTTCTGATGCTATAGCCTCCAACAGATCAGATGTTGGAGACCTAAGGATTCCTCCAAAATATGAATTTCACACTTAGGTTAGGCTTGAGGAGAGTAAGATTGGATGATCTATTTGTTTTATCAACTTGTTATCTTCATGTAGTTGAAAAGGCAGAGAGATGGAGAAAAATGACCTCCACAAATAGAGTTTGGTGAAAGAAATTGTACTAGGGAAGAGTCCGTGTATCCAGCTCCTCAGCCCCAGGATTGAACAGTCAGAGGCAGTCCTTTCTAGATGAGTTACCACATTGTGTCTCTTGGCTATGCTATCAGACCTGACCACAAAGGATTGGCACAGGAATTGGGCCAGCCACCAAATCAAACATAGAGAACTTAGCAGCAGCATTGGAGGAGGTCCGGCCTCCTTTAGACCATCACCAATGCTGCTTACCAGAGGCTGGTTCCTGGAGCGATTGGACTGAACTTGAGACACACGGAGAGCCGAAGAGGCAGAAGTCAGGCTCAATTCCAAATGAGAGAAGTTTGGGCCTGAGAATGGCTGAAAAGGAAGCAACAAAAATAGCCACAGTATAGGAACCTAGTATCAGCTCCGGTCTCCCAGCTTGGCAGGACTTTGTAGTTCTGGATAAAATAAGTGGAGGGATTCCTTGAGGGAACCTGAGAGTGCCTTAACTTACTTCACTGTCTGTCCTGGAAATCCACAGAAACTTCTGAGAAGGGGGTAAAGAAGGGCTAGAGAAAGACCAGAACTATGTACTTAATTCATACATGGGAAGGAAAAGGAGAGATGAAGACTACATTATTATCCATTCATATTGGTCTGAAAAGAGCAGAAGCTTGGGAGGAGATATGAGTGGAGGCAGCTATGGAAAGGAGAGGAAAGGAAAACAGACAAAATCCAAGAGAAGTAGAAAAAGGCCATTTCAGGTATAGCCCGCCAAATGCCTGTTGGCAAAGCTCAATACATATGTGACACATGCCTTTCATTTAGACTTTCCCTACACACAGGCCCAGAGAGAGGAGGGGAATGAGCCACAGCAAGGTAACAAGCTGCAAGTGCAATACCAATAAAACCTGCGATGTGACACAATAGAGACACAATGGCACCATAGAGAAATTATTTAAAAAATGGGAACAGAGAGCTAGGGGCCGGGGAAGGAGGGAGATAGGAGTTGCTTTGTAATCACAAAGCCTTCGAAGAACCAGAGTAAAAGCAGTCTTTTGTTCTTTGGTTTTTTCAACAAATATTTGCTCAGCTCTGACTATATGCCAGGTCCTCTTTTAGATTCTAGGTAAATAAAGGTGACAAAGGTATGAACTTTTTTCAAGAAGCTGGCCTTGAATCTAGAAGAGGCAGTCCCTAACAATCACATGACAACATTTTATTAGTGCCCTGTTGCTGCTGTAACAAATTATTCCAACTTTAGTTACTTAAAACAACCCATGTGTTGCAGTTCTAAGGGTCAGAAGGCCAAAATAGGTCTCAGTAGGCCAAAATTAAGGTGCCAGCAAGGGCATGTTCCTTTCTGGAGTCTCCAGGGGAGAGTATGTATTCTTGTCTTTTCCAGCTCCAAGTGGCTGCCAGTTTGCTCTGGCTGTCTGAGTCATTCCCACATCACATGTTGTTGATACTGACTCTTCAGCCTCCCTCTTCAACATTTAAGGACTCTTGTGATTTCATTGGGTTCACCCAGATAAACCAGGATAATCACCCTATTTTAAGGTCAGATGATTAGCAACCTTAATTCCACCTTCAATTAATTCCCTTGCCAGGCATCATAACATATTCACAGGTGCTGAGGATTAGGACGTGGCTATCTTCTATCTAGCACAAACATGAGGCATGTTACGGTAGAGTGAGTTCTGTGGGAGATGGTTCCAGTTGTAGACTGCAAACTGAATGCATGCTCTGGCCTCTCCCTCCCATCCCAGATGCTTAGAAATTACAGAAAGATATTTATAAATACAAATACACAAATGAATTCATAATCACCCTGGATAAAAAGGAGAGCCCTGTGCGGACAGAAACCACAAGAAATCCCTGAAAGATGAATGGCAGGTGGACACTGGTCAAAGAAAAAAAAACACAGCCCAAAACCTGCGGAGCAATATACTGCCCCAAGAGTCGAAAACTGCACCAGCAGTACTGCGTGCTCAAGGGAGGTGAGTTCTTCTGGAAGCAGGGTATTCAGAACAACTAATGAGGCACTGTTATAGTATTTCAGATACTGTAACAGGCACTGCCAAACACATCAACCACTCCATGCCCCATTCTTACTTCCAGGTGCCAAAAAACAATGACAGGAGTCTCTGCCTGAAGATGGGAGTAGTAGATATGAAATTATTAATTAGGTAGAGAAAAGGATGGTGTTCCCAGTAACTGATGACACCTAGGAGGAGAGCAAAGGGAAGCACCCACTTCCAGAAGCTCAAAGTGCCCCACTCAGCAGCATATCCCATCCCCACTGTTTGACAATAGACTATGACACACATTATGGATTATCTCACACCCTATTTGCCAAGCAGTGTACAAACAGAGAAGGCAAACAGGCTCACAGAGAATCTCGGATAAAAGATACTCCCAACCAATAAGTACCCAACGTTTGAAGAAAGTCAACATTTCAAAAGGGAAATTATCAGATCCAGCATCTGAAAGAACTTTCCCTTAATAAAATTGCTGACAGTGTGTAAACAGGATTTTAGTCATGAAAGGACATCCTATTCTTTCTCTCTCCTTCTTTCCTTCCTTCCTTCCTTCCTTCCTTCCTTCCTTCCTTCCTTCCTTCCTTCCTTCCTTCTCTTTCGTACTGGGAACTGAACCCAGGGTTGCTTAACCACTGAGCCACATCCCTAGTCCTTTTTTATACTTTATTTAGGGTCAGGGTCTCACTAAGTTGCTTAGGGCCTCGATAAATTGCTGAGGCTGGTTTTGAATTCTTTTTTTTTTTTTTTAATATTTTTTTAGTTGTAGATGGACACAATGTCTTTATTTTATTGCTTTGTATGTGGTGCTGAGGATTGAACCCAGGGCCTCACGCATGCGAGGCAAGCGCTCTACCACTGAGCTACAACCCCAGCCCCTGGCTTTGAATTCTTGATCCTTCTGCCTCAGCCTCCTGAGCTGATGGGATTACAAGCATGCACCACCCAGCTCTGTTCATTTTTTTAAATCAACTGAAGAATGGAATGTAATGAGGAAAAAATAGTCACTCAATGGGATGATCAGAAAAGGCACAACTAAAATATGTGTGTATGACCTGGAAGACTGAGCAAATGCATTTGTTTCATGCATTTGTCTCAAATGCTACATGTCTAGCATGTAGCACAAGACAGAATACAGAAAGTGCTTATTTTTATTTTTTTTCAATATTTTATTTATTTTTATGTGGTGCTAAGGATCGAACCTGGTGCCTCATGCATGCGAGGCGAGAACTCTACCACTGAACCACAACCCCAGCCACCAGAAAGTGCTTATTTTTTAAAAAATAAAATAAAATAAGCAAAGGATCAATCTAAAACATCTGATATCACCTATAGGTTCTGAAGTAGAAAATGGAAAACATGTGAGATGATATTACATTCAAATAAATTTTTTAGAAGTCCTAAAATTGAAGAAAACCATGAACCTTCAGTTTGAAAGGCCCCATCAAACCAGCATCCATTTGTAAAACTAACATGTAGCTCTAATGTGATACAGTTTCAGATACCACAGTAAGGAGAAAATCCTGAAAACATCCAACAAAGGAAGAAAAAAAAATAGATGAGCTAGGAAGGTCTGGGAATCATATTGAAACAAAGTCACTTATTGAAGAACAGAAAGTGCAAAAAGGGAAAATTTCAAAGTTCAAAGAAAAACATCTTTGGATCTAGAATTGAATGTACAGCCTAGCCATGTTTCATTCAAGTATGAAAAATAAAGGCTTTTTTAAGTTAGGCAGGGCCTCAGAAAGTATCACCTTCAGACATACTCTGATATAAATAGTAAAGACAATGTATCAGCACCAAGAAAAATAAATCCACAAGGGCAAATAAGAGGTAAAAAGAGAATGTGAGCAAAGATTTTACAGTGTTTTAAAAAATTTATTTGTTATAATCAGTTATACATGACAGCAGAATGCTCTTCGATTCATTGTACACAAATGGAGCACAATTTTTCACATCTCTCATTGTACACAAAGTAGAGTCACACCATTCATGCAATCATAAATGAACCTAGGGTAATGATGCCCATTGCATTACATCATCTTTTCTTTCCCCCTGCCCCCTCCCATTTGGCTAATCCAAAATTCCTCTATTCATCAGATGCCAGCACCCTCCTTTATGGATTAGCATCCACTTATCAGAGAAAACATTTGGCCTTTGTTTTTTTAGGATTGGCTTACTTTTCTTAGCATGATATTCTCTAACTCCATCCATTTACCTACAAATGCCATAATTTTATTCTCTTTTATTGCTGATTAATATTCCATTGTGTATATATACCACAGTTTCTTTATCCATTCATGTATTGAAGGGCATCTAGGTTGGTTCCACAGTTTAGCAATTGTGAATTGTGCTGCTATAAACTACAGCATAACTGTAGTATGCTGTTTTTAAGTCTTTAGGTAGTATAGGCCAAGGAGTGGGATAGCTGGGTCAAATGGT
>PVHX01007175.1:17298-93694 GCA_004024805.1 Geosciurus inauris | reverse complement strand
TTTTTTTAATATTTATCGCTCTTTTTTTTTTTGGACACAATGTCTTTATTTTATTGGTTTGTATGTGGTGCTGAGGATCGAACCCAGGTCCTCACGCATGCGAGGCAAGCGCTCTACCGCTGAGCTACAATCCCAGCCCCCAATAACCTATTTATTAGTAGACCTTATTATTTCTTTAAATTAATTAATTTATTTTACAATACAATGCATTTTGACATGTAGTACACAAATGGAGTACAACTTCTCCTTTGGCTATACATGGTTTAGAGTTACTCCAATAGTCTAATCATACATGTATATAGAGTAATAACATCAGTCTCTTTCTATTGTCCTTCCCATCCCCACAAACCCAACCCTTCCCTCACTTCCCTCTACACAAACCGAAGTTCCCTCATCTTTCCCTATCCCCGATCCTGTCCCTCTATGGATCAGTATCCGCTTATCAGAGAAAACATGTGGCTTGTGGTTTTTGGGGATTGGTTTATTTCATTTAGCATGATATTCTCCAGTTACATCTATTTACTTGCAAATGCCATAATTTCATTCTTCTTTAAGGCTGAGTAATATTTCATTGTGTACATGTACCACATTTTCTTTATCCATTCATCTGTTGGAGGGCATGTAGTTTGATTGCATAGTTTAGCTATTGTGAATTGGGCTGCTATAAACATTGATGTGGTTGTCACTGTAGTATGCTGATTTTAAGTCCTTTGGGTGTAAACCTTATTCTTTCTTCCATTTCTTAAATGAATTCACTACTTCTTTTTACAGTAATTCCTGGAATCACCTCTCACATAAATCCTTGCTTTAGGAATACCTTCCTTATTTACTCAAAATAGGATTAATGGACTCTCATTTTTATCTCTCTATATTCATGATATGCCTTCCTTTTCCCCTCACTAATACATTTGTGAGCCATGTCAATATTTTCATCACCATTACAAACTCAAATATTGGGATACTGCCCGACAATATCAATGGATAAATATTTGATGAATTTTTGGATAGGTAAGTAAAAAAGTAAATGTATGCATAATCAATAAAAAATAAGAGTCAATTCCAAAACAATGGTGATTATCCACTTTTCTACTGCTTCTAGGCTGATGGCAGTTTTGCTTTGTTCTTATGATTGCTAATTAATTTAATTTTTATCTCCTTTGTATATTATTGCTCTTTTTCTTTTTCTTTTTCTTTTTGCTGTTCTCCCAAGAGAGCTTGTGCACATATTTGCCTTGCTGGATTGACATACTTAATCTAGCTCTTATGGGGTGCTTTCTTCCAATTTCATCCTCAGAACCTACCCTGTATGCACAATTTTCTGATTGGTTCTTTATTCAACACTTTTATCTGTGCACAGTCTTCAACAAGTATTTAAGCTGGTAATTGTATTTCCTTGATTTTTCATTAAAAACTTGAACTGAAACAGTAACAATTTTTAAATTAAATATTGAGAAAAAAATTCAGATACCCTTAATCTGATTCCCAATAAGAAATATGTAACACATTTTCATTTGAATAATATGGGAAATTCTTATTTCCAAAAGGATTACCTAGTTACCAAGTGTTTAACTGCAGAAGTACCTCAAGGAATAATAGTGCAGAAATCTGGATCTGTCAAAAGATGCTATTAGTGTCCCTAGAGACCCTGTATTGAGGGAACCAGGCTTTTAGAGTTTCTCATTGAGGCAGAACCAGGGAAAAGTTAGTCTCCTTCTTATTTACCTGCTTTCCAGCATGAGCTCCTCGTTGGCCAACTTCAGCAGGAACCAGAGGACACAGGTCTATTCATCTAATCTATAAGGATTGTTGTGTCAGAATGGTAGAATAGAGCAGGAGAAGATACAGGGTAGAGCTGGAACAGTGAATAGAAGACCTAATGCATAGTCATGAATAGAAAACACAATTCAATATCCAGTCCTATTCAGACAAGTTCTACACTTCCAGATTCCCAGTAGCTAGTAAATGAATATATTTTATGTGGCATCTTAATATTTGGAGAATTAGTATAATAAAAAATGTGGTATGAATATATTTCTATTCTCATCCAATTGCATTTAATGTATTATATGGAAGCTTACAACTGCTAATGGCATGCTAATGCTTGAAAAAAAAGCAGTTATGTATCATCTTTGAAATTTTGAATTAAAGCAAAATTAATAATTCTGGAAAACTCACTAATGAAAAGAACATTCATTACCAAGTTACAGTTAGATAGGAGAAAGAACTTCTGGTGTGTAATTGCTTAGTAAGGTGACTATAGACAATAACTGCATATTGTATATTTCAAAATGGTAGAAGAAAATACTTTTAAAGTATTCACTACAAAGAAATACCTGATTCTATAATGTGTACCTACAGCAAAACTTCACTTGTTGAAGCATTAATATGTATATTTTTGTGTTTTTAGTATCAGTTCAACATAAATTTTATTTGAAATAACAAAAATCAAATAATCATAAAATATTTATGCAAAAGAACTAAAAGTAACATACTATAGTGATACAGGCCCATCAATATTTATAGCAGTGCAATACACAAATGCCAAGTTAAGGAACCAGCCCAGATGCCCATGAATAGATGAATGGATTGAGAAAATGTGGCATATGAACACAATGAAATTCTATGCAACCATAAAGAAGAATGAAATGATGGCATTTGCAGGTAAATTAATGGAATTGGATAAATTTTGCTTAACAAGTAAAGCAACACACATGATACCATGTGATAAAAATGTTTTTCTACTTTCCAACATTATATACATATTGGTATAAAAAAGTGTGAACTGATTCCCAAGTATGTGATATATTTATATTTTTCCTGTATCTCTCTATTTTTTATTAGATTGTGAAAATGGATGTATCATTAAAAATTTTTCTGTGTTCCTTACATTCAAAATTTATAGTTAGCTCTTTGGCTCCTCTAATTGTCTATTTATTTAGTGTATTCATTTTTATTTTAGTCATTTTAGAAACGCAATTCTATATGAAATAAATTTAAAGGTTGAATGCCATTTTCAGATATGGTAAAGGTGAGATTCATTCATGCTAATATATTTTGCTTAGTGATGGTGATGTTTAACATTATGTGCAATTATCCTAAGAAAATGTTAGAATCATATCTGATGGTTTAACATCTTTAGCTAAAATTTCCCAGGACAGAACCATTATCTCTTTGAAGTTGGGAAATATTATTTTTTTCATACAAGCTTAGAAGTATATTTTTCAATAGCAATTTCAAACATTTGGATATACTTTCAAAATTTCTCAAAGTTGGAGAAAATAATTGCCAGAGTCCTACAATATACCTTTTAATAAAATATGATATAAAATTTATTTCTTATAAAATATTGACTCATAGATATTTTTGACATAAAGTTTAAGAAATTTGATGAAAAATAATAATTAACAAATAAAATAAATAACAATATCCTCATAAAAATGCAAAATACCTATTTCTAAAAATATTAAATATATATTACACTTAACATAAAAGTGCTAATGCACATGTTAATTTTTTAGAAATTGAGTTTATTACTTGGAGAGTAAGAAAGACAAGAAATATGCTTATTAAAGCACACATTGACAGTAAACTCTGTGTTAAAGCCAAAAAGTAAACTGATTTCTGCATATGATAAAAGTCCCTGTATGGGGGGCTGGGGTTATGGCGCAGTGGTAGCGTGCTCGCCTAGCACGCGGGAGGCACTGGGTTCGATCCTCAGCACCACATTAAAAAAATAAAATAAAGCTATTGTGTCCACCTATAACTAAAAAATAAATATTAAAAAAAAAAAAAGTCCCTGTAGGAGCTGAGGTTGTGGCTCAGTGGCAGAGCGCTTGCCTCGCACGTGTGAGGCACTGGGTTCAATCCTCAGCACCACCTAAAAATAAATAAACAAAATAAAGACACTGTATCCATGTATAGCTAAAATATATTTTAAAAAGTCCCTGTAATATTTCCAAACCTCATCCATGCTTCTTTCTTGTCATAACCCACAGCATCACATTTCTCCTTCAAATGACTAAAGGACACTGAATTTGCCATGGAAAGTTTACTGTCTTCCTTTTCAGCTCCTTTTACTATGTTGTATAATGTTTTCAACGACAAGTTTGAGTTAGCATCAAATACATAAATTTTCTCATTGAAAAGGAAAATGTAAATCAGAAGTGCAAATATCCTTTTGAAGAAGAATCATCTCTGATTAAGGCAAAGCTCTTGATTAGTACACATTTTATTGCTATTAATTGATATTAATATTAGCATGCTACAAAATATATTGTCTAACTTGTATGTATTAATTGACTTTAGCATGCAATATAAAGGTTATAGTATATGTTAATATGGTATAAAAGATAAAACAATACTATGCCTATTCAAAATTTGTTTATTGTGGTCTTGCATTGTAAATCCTTCCTAAATGATGGTAAAATTCCAATGTAAACACTTTTGAACTAAACAGAGATTGTGACTGATCATCTAATCAGATGGGAAAATCTAACTTATATGAATTATAATTTTATGCATATCTGAGTCTCTCTTTGCCAAAATATCTATCAGAACAGCAGCAGAATCTCTAAAACTTTAAGGAAATAAAAGTGTTTCAGTTTTGAAAGCCAAATAGAGCATAGAGTATTGCTTGTTCTGAAGGTGCATCTTTTAATATACTCTACCTTGCTGGGTCCACACTTGGAAAATGATGTGGACAACTAAAATTTTCTCTCTCTCACAAATTACATTAATTTTTCAATATGTGTCTTTTCCTACAAGAAATGTTGGTGTATTAAATGTCCTATTAATTTGAGAGTAGGATCTATAATATTTATTTTTCTATGTGTACCCTTGGTAGAACCATGCT
The DNA here is from genome assembly GCA_004024805.1 of Geosciurus inauris. Lineage (NCBI taxonomy): Eukaryota > Metazoa > Chordata > Mammalia > Rodentia > Sciuridae > Geosciurus > Geosciurus inauris. The sequence continues at coordinate 88,842 of PVHX01007175.1, read as the reverse complement.
TTGGCCATTAAAGTTGCTTAATAAATATTTTAATCATATTTTGTAAAGTGAAATTTAATTATGTGATGGTAAGGCCTAAGGAAGTTCAGAAGCTGAAACAATTTAAGGTAGTCTGTGATGAAATAATCTTCCAATTTATTTTATTCCACACTTCATGAACTGAAAAAAAAAATAGTTTGTATTTTTTCTGATGGAATCCAGATTCAAACACTAAGATGTATTGAAATATATTTTCAAAATTCAAATTACTAAGACTTAACTCAGAAATTGCTATTACAAATGGTATTGTATAAAAAGAGTCAATATTCTTACATATGAATTTATTTTTAATTATGGTGCTTTTGTTAAAAATTGCACAATCTTAAATGATATTATTTTAGAATATTAAGTATGAGGTAGCCTTTAATCACTATTTTAGGAAAAGATTTGTGTTGTTATTCTGACACAAACACTAGTAAGGGGTAGTCATTGTTCTTCCTCACTTCTTCTCTGGCTAGAATCCACATGAGCACTAAGTGGGCTCTGGACTTCTAGATAGCACCATGATACTTATAGGCAGGTTGAACATGAATAAGAGTTAAATACATCATGCTTCAAAAGTTAGCTCATGTTCCAAAATATTATCATCTACAAAACACTGGGAACTGAGACCACATCTCATTCAAAACAACTGTTGAATCACCAGGGAAGAGGAGGGCACAAATGATGTCTTTGGAGAGCTTTCATTTGTATACTTTTTTATTTTTTTTAATATTTATTTTTTAGTTGTAGGTGGACACAATATCTTTATTTTATTTTTATGTGGTGCTGAGGATCAAACCCAGTGCCTCCCGCGTGCTAGGCGAGCACGCTACCACTGCGCCATAACCCCAGCCCCTCATTTGTATACTTTTTTAAACTCAACCTTTCTAAGGCTGTGTGATATGTTGGATTGTTTCACAAACTTTATTTTCTCTAAATTTCAGGACTACAATTGCTTTGAAGAATAACTTTCTGAATGTGTTTTGTAGTACAACTTACTAAAGATCCATTCTTCAGCACGATGTTCAATTACAAACCCAAAACAGAAAGTTCTAACTGGATTTCAACTTAATATTCTCACTGCTTTTCTGACTTTTTGAGTCTCATGTGCTGATATTCTTAGATCTTAAGTCCTTACAATCTATTTACCACTGCTAAAATCAAATGCAGAATACTTTTACTATCAAAATAACACAGCTTATTAATAATTCTCTTTCAAATAAACTTCTGTCCCTGGACTATTAATTGAATACCAAATAATCTTTATTCAGAGCTTTAAAAGGCAACAAAAACACGGTGGGAAAATGTATATTTAGCACAGGTTGCAACTAAAATAGATACAAATAAAGTCAGTCACTAGTTCTTATGTATTGCAGTGTATACTAATGTCCCTCCTCATTGCTCTTATTCAGAGACTATGTCCATGCATAAACTATTTTGAACTAATAAGATATTCTCTCTGGAGATGAATTGACAATTACAATTAAATCTAAATATTAAATAAAATTTTGAAACAAGACATGATTATAGAAAGCAAAGACTTTCACTTTTATGTATTTCTCTAATCTTCACTGAAGTACTTTAATCACATTTGTAATCAAATTGTATGCATAAATGTGGTTTATCTCTATCCTCTATTTTCTATTCCACATCGAGTCACTCTTGTTTGTGGTATTTTCCTGAAGTTTACATCAATAGAAAGTCACACTCATCCCTGTGGAGCACATTTTATTGCCAAATACATCTAATTTTCTAAAGTGTAAACAGCTTTGTATCAGTGTTATCATGCTGTCACCAATTAGCCTGTGTAGCAGCACTATACACTATAAAGCACATAGTTTTGATGGCAAAGGTTGATCAAATTCCAGTACTTTGACTAAGGATATAATTTTGGAACTAAGTGCCTGACTTGAACTGATAAAGAAACAGTATCCTTAGTTATCAATGTCTATCTGAAGGGACAGGAATCCAAATGTCCTCAGACAGGGCAGTACAGTACTAAGATTGGAAGAAAATGGCTATATTCATTCTACTACTGATGAGTATGTTAAAAATAAATGAGTTTCTAGAAGGTGTTACTCAGAATGTAAGCCTTAATGAAAGAGAACATATGCTAGTTAGCTCCATTTAATTTTTCACATATGGTGCTAGTAGCCCAAGGCAGTATTTTTTCATTTATATGGATTTTTAGGAGATAGAGAATTAAAAATTTGCACTGACTTCTCCAAATAGGTAAATGTTAGCAAAGACATTGACAGTCCTCAGAAAAGACTAAACACAATATAACTACTATTGTGAGCTCTAAAGTTGAATAATAGTTTCTTATTTAATACAGCACATGTCCTTAATTACATACTGGTGGTACAACCACCATGGAAAACTGTATGGAGATTCCTCAGAAAACTTGGAATGGAACCAACATTTGACCCAGTTATCCCACTCTTCAGCATATACTCAAAGGAATTAATATCAGCATAATATAGTGATGTGACCACATAAATGTTCTTAGCAGCTCAATTCATAATAGCTAAAATATGGAACCGACCTTGGTCCCTTTCAACAGATAAATGGATAAAAAATGTGGTATATATACAAAATAGAATATTACTTAGTTGTAAAGAGTAATGAAATTATGGCATTTGCCCACAAATAGATAGAACTGGAGACTATCACGCTAAGTGAAATAAGCCATTCCTCAAAAAACTAAAGGGTGAATGTTCTCTCTGATATGTAGAGGCTAACCCACAATAAGGGAAAGTGGGAAGGGAAGAAAGAAAGTTCACTGGATTAGATAAAGGGGGATAAAGAGAAAGGAGAGGAGATAGAAATAGGAAAAACAGAATGAATCAGACCTAATTTTTGTATGTTCATATATGAATATACAACCAGTGAAACTCCACATCATTTACAACCACAAGAATGGGATCCTAATCACAGTAAGTTACATTCCCTGTATGTATAATACATCAAAATACACTCTACTGCCATGCATATCTAAAAGCAAATTTTAAAATTAAAAAAAAATAAAAAAAATTTTTACTAACTAAATTTAACCAAAATTTAAATAATGTTAGAAGTAGCCTGGTGGGTTTCTCTCATTTTCTGTGTAGTATGAATCTACTTGTAGTATGGATATCTTGTAGGATATTTGCCTTGAAGTCAAAGAAGTATATCATACAACTCTCACCAGCCAGGAACACCTCTCTCTCTTTGTCTCTGTCTTTCTGAGTTCATTAAAATGTGAACAACTTAAAACAATGAAACACTTTCTGTAATCTATGGGTAAATATAATACATTACAATTAAATGTGGGGCTGGGGTTGCAGCTCTATGATAGGGTGTTTGCTTGCCTAACATGTGTAAGACACTGAGTTTGATCCTCAAAAGCACATACAAATAAATAAATTAAATAAAGATATTAAAAAAATAAACTCAATTCATTTAATTTCAAGTCACATTAATATTTAAATCAATAATTATTTTAGGAAAAGAGTAAGACAAAATGAAGTAATATATTTTGTAAAACATATTTTAATCAAATCAATATTTGTTATAAATTTGATAGAATTCCTTTCAACATTCACATATAATACATTTATATATTCATGCAACTAAAATTGATATTTAGAATTATGAACTAAGAAAGCCTTAAAGAGAAACAGAAAATTTGATTAAAATCTCTATCATTCATTGTTAAAGAACAAATCATTTAATATGGTTGATCAGAAATTTTCTCATTGACATGCAAATTAAAATCACACTGAGGGCTGGGATTATAGCTCAGTGGTGGAGTGCTTACTTTGCACATATGAGGCACTGGATTTGATCCTCAGCACCACATAAAAAATAAATAAAATAATAAAAGGTAGTGTATCCATCTACACAACTAAATATATTTTAAAAAGGAAACTAAACTGAGATTTTTATCTTAATCTAGTCAGAATGGCAATTATCAAGAATATAAGTAATAATAAATGTTGGTGAGGATGTAGCAAAAAAAAAAAAAATACATGCATGCATTGCTCATGGGACTGCAAATTGGTGCAACCACTCTGGAAAGCAGTATGGAAATTCCTCAGACCACTTCGAATGGAACCACCATTTGACCCAGTTATCCCACTCTTTAGCATATACCGAAAGGAATTAAAATCAGCATACTATAGTGATGCAGCCACACCAATGTTCATAGTAGCTCAATTCATGATAGCTAAGCTTGGAACCAACCTACGTGCCCTTCAACAGAAGAATGGACAAAGAAAATGTGGTATATATACACAATGGAATATTACTCAGCCATAAAGAATGAAATTATGGCTTTTCCTAGTAAATGGATGGAACTGGAGATTATCATGCTAAGTGAAATAAGCCAATCCCAAAAAACCAAATGCCCAGTGTTGTCTTTGATATGTAGATGCTGACACACAATAGGTGTTGGGGGGATAAGCAGAGGTTCACAGGATTGGACAAGGGGGGATTAGAGGAATGGAGCAAGGATGGGAATAGGAAAAAAACAATAAAATGAATCAGACATAACTTTCCAATTTTCTTGTATGTATGCATGACCAAGGTAATTCCACATCATGTATAACCACAAGAATGGGAAGTTATACTCCAAGTATGTATGAGATGTCAAAATATATTCTAATGTCATGTATAACTAAAAAGAACAAATAAATTTTTTTAACCACTGAAAAGTCCTAAAAACTCAATTTCAACTTTTTAAAGAAAAATAAGGGATTGATAGGCTTTAACAAATTAAATAATCCAAAAGTTTGGCACTGAGATTTAGTTGTGCCATTTCTACCTGACTTTCCTTTACCTTAGTTCTGTGCAGAAATTCGTTAACTCTATTGTGATCATGTGGCTATGAGTTGCTTCCAAGTTCATCAAAGCCAACTGTGAAGGGATTACTTTTTTTATTCTACTAAGAATCTAAGATTTTTTTTTCCTTGTGTTTAGTCATGTTCTCACATTTTAAGTGCTCTCCGTGGGGATGTGACTCACCAAACATACAAAACAAGGCTGTCACTGGTTTGGCAGGTGTGTTTGGTGACACCAGAATCAAAGTGCCAACAATATGAACCATGTAGTTGACAATTTCCTAGGAATAATAAATGCTGGCTGGGCAGTGAACCAACATATAAACCCTTCTATATTGAAAATATCTTATGAATTGCACATTTGAATAATTCAACAGGGGGATGGAAAGTGAATAAATAAAATTCAGTGAATTATTTAAGTCACTGAATAATTTAAAAATTCACTGATACTGCTTAAGAGCTGACTTAGGCACTGAAGGAACACTTTAGACACAGCAGAGCAGACACAGAAAGATAACAGAAATCACTGAAAATTAAACAACTTAAAATCCTGGTAATCGAAGTCCAGAAAGAAAGAAAAAATTGAAACTAAAATAAAACATAAAATAAAAAAAAACAGTTTTGTTGAACTACAGATGAAAATATATTGTTTAATGAATGTGTAATTGGAGTCTCGGACAAGAAATTGCCTAAAGAGAAACTGAAATGTAAAATAATTTAAGACTTTTTAAATTGGCTGTCAGTTTCTCAAAAAGTTAAATAATGCCTTTATATTATAACCTTCCAATTTAATTCTTGTTGTTTACCCAATACCAATGCAAATAACAGATATCTGCACTTTAAAAATATGTTTACAGCAGCTTTATTAATAGTCCCAAACTAAAAATGAACCAGATTTGCAATAACCAGAGAATGAAGACTAATTTTAGTATATCCATCCTTTGGACCATTGGTTCATAGAACTCTATAGAAACAACCTGATAAATGTTTTATTTGCTTCTTCTCTCTCCACATTGAATATGTTCCTTAAAATAGCCACTCCAAATATAAGTAATCATTTCAAATATAAGTAAAATATGTCAGTTCTCTAATGAAAATTCATCATCTTTTCATCTTCAATCTTATTCCAAATGTCATTGAAAGTCTATAGTCATGCTACAGCCTTTATGATTTGGCAGTGGACTCACACTCTAAATATGTCCTCTACTTATTTCTTTTCATAGTGACTTAACTGATTTTTATTTCTTTTGAGATAATTTAAAATGTTAATTTAAAATATATTAAAATTTTGATTTCTTGATAAAATGTCATTTTAGTAATTTTCCATGCATGCTATAAAAAATTACATTTGTTGGATTTAAAAAATAGAAATTTATGCTTACACAGGTCTGGAGGCAAGAAGCTTGAAATCATTTCCCCTAGGTCGAAACTAAAGTATTGGCAGGGTCACACGTCCCTTAGAGGAAAAGCTGCTCCTTTCTTGTTTGCCCTCGGATTGGCAGCATTTTTTGTCTGTTGGCTCCATACAGTGTTCAACCAGGACATCTTCAAATCTTTCCCTGCTTTGTATTAACATCACTTTCTCCTCTGTGTTTGTCAGACTCCCTCTGTCCCCCTTTTATAAGGACACTTGTAATTGTATTTGGAAACCAACCACATAATCTGAGATAACCTCCATTTCTCAAGGTTCTTTTCTTTATTACATCTTTTTTGGGGAGGACATTTTTAGCATACCAATAAAAATTGACTCATCAATCTGAACGTAGACCTTTGTAAATATACTTAATTGTAGTCTGTAGATTGAAACGTTCAGATTTTCTTTTTTATACCCAATAAACTCAAGCATTATAATTCCAACTTACTTAAATATATAATTACTTGATGAAATATATGCAAAGAAATATATAATATATTTATATATAATTATACTATTTGTTTTATTAAAGTTTATCTTATATCTTTGATTCTGCTGAGTGAATCAAACACTTTCTGGACCTTTGCCTTATGCTACCCTTAGTTCCATAGTTACATGTTGTACCAGAAAACAAATGAATAAAAACAACAACAAAATTTTAAAGCCATAAAAATTCAGAAGTTTGTAGGAGCAAGTAAAAGAATAACTGTGAAGACATATTACCTCTAAATTGCTATGCAAATGTTGTATGTTACTTAATTCATCTCACAATAATCACATAGTACCTATAGCTAGAACAATCTCAACATATGTCGTTGCATCATGCTATTACAGAAGAAAATATCTAAAATGTAGTGGTTTATAAAAGCATTTTGTTTGTCAGTCAGCAGTGTGGCTTGGGCCAACCTTTGTGGTTCTTGTGCTGGTCTTCTGTAATTACTCACAAGGCTATGATCAATAAATAAGCTTGAGCTAGATAAGCATGATGATCAGCATGGAAAATCATCAGTAAAATACTCATGATTTTACTTCTAACATGTGTTTTCACAGGATCAACATAGGCGTCCTCATAAGGGGATTAAATCCAAAGCAAAAATGGAACAGAGTATACCCCAGGGGCAATCACTTTTAATTTTGTTACACTGAAAGTTTTGGCCCCCTATTAGCCAAATCATTCACATGACCAGGTTCTCAGGCAATGTTCAGGGCATGGATACAAAGAGGCATGTATCTCTGAATGTTGGTGTTATAACATCCTCCCACATTCCTTGTTTTTTAAGCATTTTATGCAGTGTCATTAAAAATTCTTGATTATTCCATACCCAGGAAACAGGGGAATACTTACTTGTTTACAGGAAATATTTTCTGCCCTTGAAAATGCTCAATATATTAATGTCTACAGCTTTTTACCTGAAACCTTATTATATTGTTTTAAATAAAAAAAGGGGCTTCTGTGTATCCTTTGACAATTCAAAATGTAGCTGGGCGCAGCGGCGCAAGCCTGTAACCCCAGCACTTAGGGAGGCTGAGACAGGAGAATCACAAGTTCAAGGCCAGCCTCAGCAACGGCGAGGCATTAAGCAACTCAGTGAGACCCTGTCTCTACATAAAACACAAAATGGGGCTGGGGATGTGGCTCAGTGGTCGAGTGCCCCTGAGTTCAAACTCCAGTACTAAAAACAAACAAACAAATAAACAAAAAGAAAAAACGAAAATTCAAAATGTCATTGAACAAAATAAAATACTTTGGCACAATATTACGACTATACAAGAGTTACTCAATTTCTTAGACATGCAAGCCAAAAGAAACCAGAAAAAGTGAATATGCAACATACATGGGATATGTCATAAGACTGCAGAGTGGGATGCTGTCAAATAACATGCTTTCTTAAAAGGATGACCAAATAGTTTCTTATTAAACTGTCTTGTCAAATTTATCTCATATCTGAATGTTTTCATTAAAATCTACTACCTGACTTTATAAAATGCTAAATTGTGCATTAAGCATAAAAAAAGCAATTGAATAGTTTATTGCTTCATTTATTTTTCTAAGAATTTGCTTCCTACTTTATGGACAGAATACTGAGATAAGCCTATACATGCCATACTCTGAATGGAAAAGTAACAAAATCTACATGTGATTAGTTAAAAAGAATAAGGCTACAAAATAAACTGGAAGTGTCATCTCATTAAGCTTAAAAAGACAAAATTCATAAATAATTATTATGTTTCATAATGTTCATAGATTACATGAATTTCAAGGAGGTACACTAAGCACTGAGAAAATATGCAATTGATTAATCCATCAAAAGATTAAACAATAGAAAGGCAATCTCCTTCATATATGGAATTAATTTATTTCAATAGAGTGAAAGAAATAAGAATGATTTTATAATTTTTACTTTTCCTTGTGTAGCATAACATTTCAGCCTACTAAATTATCAATAAATATTTGTGGCAAAAGTAAATAAAATATGTTGAATCATTGAATATAAAGCCATCAGTCTATTAAATAAAATGCTGAAATTTCATGAAAATTATGAATTGATGTAGTATTACATTGACATAGTGTTTGACGTAGGCTATTTTTAAAACGAACCAGTTATCTACTTGGATAAGTGAGTTTTGGTACAGCTAATGTGAAAAAAAAAATCATTTGCTTATCTGAAGCAAAACACTTTATGTAAGCCCCGGAAAAAAATCATTCTCCAATGCTTTGGTAAATTCTAGTGATAATCTTAAGAACCTAATCCAGACAACTGGAAAAAAAAAAGAGGGTTACATTAAAGAAGGCTTTATACCACATATTTATCTTTATGTTATATAAAGAAAAAACAATTGAATATTTGTTAATTATGGTGCATGGATGTATTAATACATGTACAGATTAGTGTCCAAATTACGTATTGTTTATCTGGCCTTATTCATGTAAATACATATAAAAACTGATGTAATAGTTTTGATTTTTCCAATGTAACTTTTTAATTTACTGGCACAAAATAGACACAATGAATGATATTTCTTGAAAGAAAAATGAATGACAATGACAGCACGCAGGAGAATATAAAGTTATCATAATTCCGATAGTGATTTGAAAACCTTGACAACTTGATAATCAGCAAAAGAAAAGAGAGATCAGTTTATAGAAGAAAAAAGATAAACTGTATAGTGATCTGAAAATTATATTCTTTGGAGTTTTACCCGTTAAAATAACTTTCAAGAGTACAAGTAGTATGCATTAGCTCTAGGTACTATCAAATTGATAGTCATGAAAATTGTGTAAGGGCTAGCTCTAAGATAAGAGACAAGGGAAGAAGGATGAAGTGGAAAACTGTGGAACAAAGAGAATTACTAGTTACTCTATAAAGCTGTAAGTATGATTTTCTGCAGAGATAGGGAGGAGAGAGTATGTGTGGCAGTGATTGGAAACGAAACCACCAGATAATTTTTAAACAACTTCTATAACAAATGAAGAAAGGAACCGGCCAGAGATAAGGAAGTGATTATCAAGTTTAGGCATGTCAAAAGGAGACAGAGAAATGATATGGGAAGAGCTTAACTGGTGAAGGAAGTCCAACAAAAGCTCTTACAGAACAGAGTTTTCAAAATTATGAACAACGAGGCCATGGAAAATTGTATAACTTCTAGTGTCTCAGTTGTCACACCTGAAAAAAATTAAAAGTTCAAATCTGAACAACTAAGAAATTGATGAAATTGATTTTGTTTTTCTTGTGAGTGAAAACTGCATCTTAAAACAAGGCCTGTGTTATGGAAGAGGTTTGCCTGTCTAGGCGTACTGATCTAATGGTCATTGAGAGTGTATCAACTTATACATCTTTTTGCAGAAACAATTCTTTGTGAAGTTTAAAACTGGGTTTTGTTTTTTCTCTAGATCATTGATTTATTGTCACTGTTTTTGTAAAACGGGGCTTTTTTTTTTTTTTTAGATCTTTATTTTTATTGTTACTGTTTTTATTGGATGTGTTTTTCTCCTCAGACTGTCACTTAAGATTGATATAACTGTAGGTGCATTTTAAAATCAGGCTGATAATTTGCATAAGAGCTATTAATTTTATCAGGTTTTTTGTGCAGATTAAATGAAATGTATGAAAACCCACTGCTGAGACTAAAACATACATGTTATTGCTTAATATTCATTCAAATAATCTGCCCAATCTGAAAGTTACATGCCTATCTATATTTTAAAATGTATTTCACTAACTCCTATTTTTTAAATTATGAATTGTCCTATTATTTCTTTATAAAGTTTTCTTAAAGTTCTATAAATTAATCATATTACTTGAATATTTACAAGGTAACATCCTGTGAGATCAAATTCTCTGAAACAAAATACAGAATACTTATGAGAACAAAGATTTAAGCTTATCTCTAATTTGCTTTGTGAATGTGACTTAATCTTTTGTAGCCCTTCAGAGATGCCATAATGAGGCTGGATTTTAAGGGTAATTATTGCAGATTTCCCTCCATTTCTGTCTACAGCTGGAACATTCATATGCTGTGCGCCTGATATATTTTTATCTTTTTAGTTTGCATATGACCTTTTCATTTTTCAAGAACTTAAAGGAGTTTATAATAAATGCTCATTATAAACCATTATGAGCAAAGCCTCAGGTTTTTCTCTGCAAGTTCTTTGTGTCCATGAACTTAATAACTTGTGAAGAAATGGCTTCTTCCATGTTCCATTCCTAAATAATAACTTGGTTTGTGATATTGCCAAAATTGAACAAGTATGTATAAAACAGTCATAATATGCCAAAACCAACTTCCATTTAATAATGCTGTTTTGTTTAAGAGCAGTAAATCTACCATGTTTAACTTAGAGGAATGTGTGTAAGTGTATATACACACATAAAAATAATACTTTAAAAATCATCTGGAAAGGCTACTGTAGTTGAATGTTCAGCAAACTTTACTTGTTTTTTCTCAAGTATTCTCAGCGACCCTCTTCCATTCTAGTATATATTTTAGACAAGTATAAATTTCATTCCATTTTAACTATGCATTTTTGTATAGAGAAAATTTGTACATGCATAATGAGATATCTTGGGGATGAAACCCAAGCCTAAACATAAAATGTTTTATATACAATTTATACCCACAGTCTCTTGGTATTTCTGTATCATATTTTTAGTATGCTTGTAATTTGACTGTGACTTGTTCCATGAAGTCTGTGATGTCATGGTGGTAATCAAAAGATTTCAGATTTTGAACCATTTTAAATTTTGAATTTGGATCTTCAGATTAGGAATGCTTAATCTTCTTATAAAAACAAGTTTACAGGGCTGGGATTGTGGCGCAGTGGTAGCGTGCTTGCCTAGCACCCAGTGAGGCACTGGGTTCGATCCTTAGCACCACATAAAAACAAAGATATTCTGTCCACCTACAACTAAAAAAATAAACAAATGTTTTTTTTTAAAAAAAAAAACAAGTTTACAATCACTAAGAGGTAAAAATGAAGAGACAAATATATGTAATGTTAGCATTAATCAAAAGAAAGGTGTATTAGCTATTTATACAAAGCTCATTTAAACAAAGCTCATATTCAAAATACAGATTTTCAGGCATAAAAAAGGGCATTTATCAGCTGTCAAGAAAGTGTCAACATTCCAAGGAGAACCACAATTGTAGGTGTGCACATGAGGCAAAACAGACAGACATTATAAGAGAGATAGAAAAATCCAAAATTTGTATAGGGACCTCAACAGCTATTTGTTCAATTGATGTTGATAAGTCAAAATGGCAAAATGTCAGTGAAGATATGAATGACATGCACCTACCTGTCCATGTTATATAACCGACATTTATAGACTACTCCATCCAAAGACAGTAGCATGCACATTTTTTTCAAATAAGTATGGAACACTAACCAAAATAAACCATATTCTGGGCTACAAAGTTGCCCTAGCAACTTTAAAAAATAAAAATCATAAAAAATAAAAAGTAGAAATCAAGCAAAGTATGTTCTCAGTTTTCAATGGAATTAAAATTATAAATCAATTACAGAAACTTGGGGGGGAAAAAGCTCAAATATTTCTACATTTAAAGATTCTTCTCTAAATAACATATAAACTAAGGAAGTTTCCAGAGAAGTTAAAAATATTTGGGAACTAATGAAAATTAAAATGTGTCCTGTTAAAATTTCAGGGACATAGTATAAATCCTCTATATAGAGAAGTACACAGGGGTAACAGCATGAAGTTGGATTGCTGTGGAGTGTGCCTGCAATCCCATCTACTCATAAATTGAGGAAGAGCATCAGGAATTCAAAGAGAGCCTGGAAAATATATTAAAACCCTGCATCAAAAATGCATATATTTAAAAATGAGTTAAACTAATGTTCTACCTTAAAACGTTAGGGGAAAAAATTACTCTAAACCTACACCCCATAAGGTAAAAAAAAATAGTTAAAATTAGAGCAGAAGCTGGGAGTGGTTGCTCATACATGTAATCCAACTACTAGGAAGGCTGAGACATGAGGTGCAGGAATTCAAAGTCAGCCTGGGCAACTTAGTGAAATCTTGTCTCAAAATTAAAATAAATAAATAAAAATAAAAATTCTGGGATATCTCAGTAATAAAGTGCTGCTGGTTTCAATCCCAGTACTGCAAACAACAACTACAACAATAAACAAAATTAAAAATAGAACAGAAATTAATGAAAATAAAAATAGGAAACAGTATAATAAAAAACATCCCTGCTTCATTGCAAAAGATAAATGACAAATTTGTAACCAGGCTAACCACGAACAAAAGTAAGACCACACAAATTAGCAACACCAGAAACCAATGAAAGTGGGTCACGATTGCCATGGATCTGAGTCATGAAAATGCTAATGAGTGAATACTGTGACCAATCCTAGGTCCACAAATTTTATAACTTTGATTCCAGAGACCTATTGTAGGATACAAACTAAAAGAAAACATACAAACAAAAAAACAAAAGCCCACCTCACACAAGGAGAAATAGATATCCTTGTACCTATTAAATCAAACACACAAAATATATACTAAAATTATAACAGGTCCTGATTATATTACTTGGGATTTCTACCAAATTTCAAGTAAGAAATAATACCCATTCTACATAATTTGTTTCCAAAATATACAAGGATATGAAATACTAGCTAATTTATTTTATGAATCTCACATTACTTTAATATCAAAACTAGAAATGATATCAAAGAAACGAAAAATACATACTCAAACATTTTATGAATATAGATACAAAAATCATTAAGATATGAAATCCAGCATATACATATACATATACATATATATATATATATATATATATATATATATATTCAGTTCAAGTTCAAGACTGCTTGTATATTCAATAATTAGTCAATGTAATCTACAAGGCCAACTGGTTAACCAAGAAAAATTATTGTAATCATATAATGAATAGGAAAAAATTGACAAATCCAACAATCATTCACAATTTTTTAAAATATCAACAAATTAAGAACAGAAAGGAATATTTCTAACTTGATTTTACTTTAAAAAAAATCTAACATCTGACACAATTTAGGATCATGACAAGGATGTCTGCCGTCACTATTGTTTCAACAAATAGTGAACTTCTCACCTAGTACAATAGAATAAATAATAGGATATATTGATTGTAAAGGAAGAAATAAATATTTGTTTATTTGAATATGACATAAATGTCTATGTATAAAATTTGTATTATGTACAAAAATCTCAAATAATTAGCAAATATAGCAACATTGCAAGAATCAAGTTTATTTAGAATGTCATTTGCTTTCCTATATACATGTGAACAATTAAAATTTTAAAAATTTTATATGACGTTTACAATACACACCAAAAAAACCATTTGGGTATAAATCTAATAAATTATGTACAAGATTTTTACACAGAAAACTACAAAAACTATTAAATAAAGCAAAGGACATATAATTAAATGGAGAAATAGTCAATATTTAAGGATTAGGATATTCAATGATGTTAAGAAGTTAATTCCTTCCAAATTAATGTAAAGATTTGAGTCATGACAATGAAAATCTAAGACAATTATCTCCAAGCTATCAACAAATTTCTTCTGAGTGAATATTGAAAAGTAAAAACCTGCAATGACCAACACAACATTGAAGAGAAAAATGAGAGTACTCATGCTCTCTATTTTCAAGACTTACAGGAAGTGACAGTGATCAAGAGAGTGTGGTTTTGCAAAGGAGTGGACACAGAGATCAATAACACTGAAAAAAAAGTCCAGAAATATAACCCATAAAAGCCACTGGGCTTCTAAGTATCTTCCCAGGTGATTTGAAAATGTGTTCACAAAAAGAACTGTATGCGAATACATATAAATCTTTATTCACCATCTCTGAAAGCTAGAAGCAACTAAAGTATCCCTCAGTAAGCAAATTGATAAATTGGTACATCCATATAGTGGAATGAATTACATAAAAACAAATGCATTATCACATCACATAAAGTCAAAGATGAGTCTTAAATTCATATTGTCAAGGAGAACAGCCAGTGTTTAAGGGATACACAATGTATTATTCCATTTATGTTAACAACACGGAAGGTGAAACCATAAAGATGGTTCACAATTCATGTTTTACAAGAGTCCAGGGAAGGCTCTGGAGATTATGTGAAGCACAGCAGCTTTTCTTTTTAAGCAGTATAACCATTTTGTTGAGATTACAATGGTGAACTAATAACATCATTCATGTGTCAAAATGTATAGACTATTACACTACAAACAGTAACTTTTAATGTATGCAAACTTGAAATTTTATTTAGGAGATTAAATGATCCAAGGATTGAATGAGAATGTGATGAAATACTCTATTTAATGAATGGTCAAAACTACATCACCAATAAAGTTATGATGAGTAACACTGGAAAATCTAAGACTGAAGGCTAAAGAACTCTGATAAAGTTGTCTTATGGCTTAATCATTCTTAAACACTACACTGAGATTGAACAATTCCTAAATGGAGGGCAGATGCTAAGAGGTAGATTTCTCAGTAATGGGGTAAAAGTTTTCATAAGCAAGAGAGATTACAAGCAATGATGTAGGTAGTAAAGAATTATAGATGGGATGTTGCCCTGACTCAGTCTGAGCCTAATGTAGCTATAGATCCTTACACATGGAAACATTTACAGACATAGATTCCAGTTACATGGCTAATCCACACACAGTTATTTCCTTGTTCTGTCATCTGAGAGGACCTGAAACACGCAAGAAGCACCCTCGCCCTCCACGTATTTGTAAGATAATTTTCAACAAAAACAAATAAGCTGTGTTGAAGAAATGGCTGATTCCAGTACTGGGACAAAAAAGTATGTAAGTCTGGAGATTGCAGTGGCAGAAAATAAGACAGTGTTCAAAATATACTAACAGTAAAACACACACACACATACACACACAATAAAACTATTGAGGCCATGTAAAGGGCTAGAAGAATGAATGAAAATAAGTTTATAAATAAAGTAACATGGAATTACAAGCCAAATAACTATGAGTTCATAGTCATATAGATGATTAAATAAGTAAATTGACACATCTCTCATGCAAAGACCAGATGTTTTATGGCAAAAATCTGTTCTCAAGTCGTGGATTTAAGTGTGGGCAGCACTGAGAGACTGTCTTGCAAGAATTGCAGTAAGGACATGGGGAAAATTAGCAATATACAATGTGAAAACCTGACAAACTAACTCAGCCAGATGATGAAGGTTAATATCAACAGTGATGTCACTTGAATAGCATGTACCTCTGATATATGTGAAGAGAGAGGCACTTTATTTCTCTGGTCTTCCCTAGAACACATCCTAAGTCAAATCATGAGAGGAAAATGTCAGACATACACCCAGTGAGGTACAGTCCACAAAGCACCTGATCAGTAATCCTCCAAACTGTCAAAGAATATGAAAAGCAGAAATCTGAGAAACTGTCACAGTCATGAGAATCCTGGCTCCTGAAAGGTGAAAGCACATTAGGTAAAAATAAGGAAAATATGGACTTTAGTCAACTGAAAAGTATCAATACTGGTTCATTATTTATAAAAAATGAATCAAAATTCTGTAAGAGTAGCTGAGCGGGGTGGTACACACCTGTAATTCCAGTGGCCTTTGGGCAGGGTGGGGGACCTGATTCAGGAGGATCTCAAGTTCAAAGCCATCCTCAGAAAAAGCCAGGCACTAAGCAACTCAGTGAGACCTTGCCTCTAAATAAAATACAAATTCGGACTGGAGATGTGGCTCAGTGGTTCAGTGCCCCTGAGTTCAATCCCTCGTACCCCCCAAAAAAATTATGTAAGAGTAGGGGAAACTGAATATAGGATATTTATATGTATATATACATATATATGCATATTTATTCATATATATGTTTTCTGTACTTAATATTTTTAAACATTGTTTTATTACTAGAACTGTAATGCAACAAGAGAGTGGACAATAGTATTAGAAATAAAGATCTTAAATATCTCAGTGGAAGTATATTGAAATAATAGGGCAAGTGAAAAGAAGGATGTGAGAGAGAGAGAGAAGGAACCAAGACAGTTTAGAGTCCTTTTAACAACAGAAATATTAAACTCAGAAAGAGGAAAATGTAGGTTTAGAGCTAATGAATTTAAAGCCAATGGATTGCCAGGAGTATATCTTTAGAAAGTAGCAAATAAAACTTACTTATAAATATGTGTACATTTACATATATATATGCTATAGGAATTATATGAATGTATATATGTGTATATAGATATATACACATGGATTTAAGAATTCTTTGAATGCTACTTGTACAGAGATGAAAATTGTTTCATGAAAGAACCCCAAATGTTGATGATACAAAAAGAAAGAAAGAAAGAAAAACAGAATAAGCACCCAGTGGAATTATTTTTGTAGAACATGTGAGGGTATTAAAACTTTAAAATAAAAAAAAAAAGGAAAGAAAAAGAAAGAGTGAACCGAGGGGTGGAAGCAGAATTTGAAGATGAGAGATGACGATGTACTTAACTCAATGGAAATCACAGGAAGATGAAAAGAAGGGTCGCTGGAGATTTTCGGTTTTGAAGTTACTAGTGAGCTTCAAAAGAGACAGACTTCGGGCTGTTAGTCAGTCATGAGTGAGTGAGGTAGGAGAGTGCAGTACACTGTACCTCATGACTGACTGACTGAAGTGTGCATTTCAGAATTCTGTTAGGGTCCTGGCTCTGCCAAATGCTAATTTTGTCTAAACAGAGATCTTTCATTATAATTCTAAGCCTGACACACTAAATTACAAAATAATAATGATAACTAGTGTCTTATCAACGAATTGTAAGCATTAAATGTTTATAGCATAATCGTTGGTATAGTATGTGCTCAGTAAGAGCTCTTTCTATTAGAGTTGCTGCATTTTTAAAAAAATGTTTACAGAGCAGAAATTCAGAAAGAAAAATTTAATAATTGTTATTAGTCATCTTAGATCATTTTCAGTGACCACATATTGGAATTTTCAAACATGTCAAGCACCATATTCAGTGAATGATGTATTGGGAGAAATATAAAGTAAGTAAATTGCTTTTGGAATTTATATCTTTAAGTGTTGCTGAAGGTTAAGGTAGAAGTGTACTCAAAGTTGCTAAAAGAAAAGAAGTTGGACATAACTGAGTTGAAAAGTAAAGGCCAGGGTTTCATTTAGATGACTAATGTGACTGCTTTAAAAGGTAAGATGTGATATTGTTTCAAATATTTGGATTATTGGTAATACACATGAATATCTTCAATTATACAATAGAGTTCTACTTGTATTGTGGAAAAATATTGAGCCATTCAGTCTTTATTCTTTTTTTTCGGTACCAGGGATTGAACTCAGAGGTACTCGACCACTGGGCCACATCCCCAGCCCTATTTTGTGTTTTATGTAGAGACAGGGTCTCTCTGAGTTGCTTAGCACCTCACCATTGCTGAGGCTGGCTCTGAACTCGTGATTCTCCTGTCTCAGTCTCCCAAAGTGCTGGGATTACAGGCGTGTGCCCGGCTCATTCTTTACTCTTGAGTAAGATATTGGACCTTAGAATCAATGATGTTATTTTCTTGATGAAGTATTATCATATGTTGTAGTATGAACCACATTTTCCAAAAGTTCCTGTTAATTTTACTTGTCATTATTGAGTAGTAAATAACAGTGTTGTGGTTGGAAAAACAGTGAGAAGATACCCAGAATGGAAGTTAACTTAGATTTATTTACCTCTCCATGAATAAACAAATTTATCTCCTATTCGTTTATTATTTCTTGGCTTTGTACAAGTTGTTTGGGCACCAGTGCCTCCTATAGCATTAATTTTAAAGTGAGGCAATAAAACAACATGTGATTAAATATAAATCTCTAAGGAATTTAAGAACGTTGGAAAACATTAGTGATTCCGACATGAAAATCTGTGCACTAAGAATTACAAGAAACTTGAACAACATGGTGGTTCATAATAAAATTTGGACTTATTAACATGCAATGGCTAATATATGAGTGTATCATCTATATAGTGCAATATATATTAACCACACATGGTAGATTTAGTCTCATTGTTTTATAACAACAAATATTAGAGTTATCCAAGCTTTTGTGTAATTGTGACTGTTATATCTATATGTCCCTGCCATAGTAAAACAGTTATGAAGATAATTAAATTAATGTTAAGGAAATAAATATTTATGAATCATCTAGATATAATATTTCTATATTATACCAATGTGCACATCTGTGTATTTGTATATGTGTGTCTGTACAATAAAGAATGTGGCATATTGTGCAACAGCAGACAAGAATTTTGGGTAAATGATTGGAAGTTTAATGGAGCAGAAATGGGTGAAACGGCAGTGAAATTGTAAACTACAGAACTCATGTTGCTACTGTTTGAGATCCTGTCTTCTCAACCTAACACTGAAAAGTGTCAGAATTTGCTCATCATGCTTGGCAGAAAACTGAAATGAGATCTCAATTTGAAATGGAATACATTACAATTAAATCTGTAGTTCCCTTTCCCTGTACTCATTTGAAGCTCATAATGTGTGAAAGAATAAAAACACATAACTATTTTCAAAAAGGAGCTACAATTACCTTCATAAAAAATGAAGAAAAGACGCATCTAAATATAAGAGCAGAGGAAGTGGAAAAAAAAGAGAACATCATCATGAAAAGAGGATAAAATATCAAAAGGTAGAAAGTCAAAGATAATACAATGAGCTATTACATACAGAACACACAAAAACAAATAATAAAAAACAACCAAAGAATACCAGGAAATCTCCCAGAAGTAAAGGTTCTGAAGCTGCATATTTAAAGAAGCCTTTAAATATCTAGTCCTAAGAATTAGGAAAGTCTCATCTTGGCTAATTAGTATGAAATTTCATAACTCTGAGGGTAAGCAAAAACTGACTATCACCCAACACAAACCATTTCACATACAGATGAAAGAGTGATGCAATCATCTTTATCTCATCAGCTGGGTTGAAGGCCAGAATATGGTGGAAGAACACTTTAAAATACTGGGAAGAAACAATTTCAAGAAGAACTGAGGATCCAGAGAAGCTGCTATAGGTAAGGAGGCAAAAACAGATATTTCTAATAGATAGAAATATCTTTTAATCTTTCCTTTCTATGATTTAATTTTCCTGTTTAGTTCAAGGTCTGGGCTGTAGCTATTTTGATACCTTTTTCTCTCTTCCTACGCATACCTCTGCAGTTTGGTTTTGTTAAAGAACTTCTGCATTTGTATTTAACAGAATGACTCCTTTGCTGTGATAGAAGTGGCAAATTTTAATGTCTGATCAATTAAATCCATACTTCAAAGATATTTGTGATTTATGTCTTAAAGAGCTCTAAGAGTCTCAAGATTTTTTGTAATCTGCAAATGGTTTAATGGACTTCACATGATTGTAATTAGAATTTAACAACCCATAAATTTCAGAGGAAGCTTAAACAACATTAGAGTATAACAAATTAACTTTACCACAGTGACTATAACATTGAGAGATGAAGGAAACTGCTACCTTGGACATTTGTAGCCAGGGCCAAAATTTGGTACAAAAGCAATTTTAGACTATTTCTAGTATATCAGTCACACTGTTTCACTGTTAGGTGTTGATATAATATTCTTTGAATAAAATTAAAGGTAGTATTTAAAATATATATAAGTAACATACTTATATATAATATGTACATACATATTTCTATAAAGATACATATGCAAGACAGTAAAATTATAGTTTGTCGTTAATAGTCAAAATTGCCTAAATTCTGAACTTTTTTTTTTTTTTGGGTACCTGGAAGTGAACTGGGGTACTCGACCACTGAGCCACATCCCCAGCTCTATTTTGTGTTTTATGTAGAGACAGGGTCTCACTGAGTTGCTTAGCGCCTCGCCATTGCTGAGGCTGGCTTTAAACTCGCAATTCTCCTGTCTCAGCCTTACAAAGTGCTGGGATTATAGGGGTGTGCCACCATGCCGGGCAATTCTGAACATTTTTATATTGCTTAATGCCTGAATCAAGGACTGTGACTGTTAGCATGAAAAAAAAAAAAAAAAAAAAAAAAAAAAAAAAAAAAAAAAAAAAAAAAAAAACAACTTAAAAGTTCCAATTATCAAAGTATTAGGCCTATTTTTTGTCATAGCCTAAAAGGTATTCTGTAACACTTCTAATTAGTGAATACTAACAGATCTCTTTTCCCTATATCAGTTTTCATGGTTTCCCAATGTAATGAAGATTATTTTCTTCAATTTTTTATATAATTGTTTTGTTGGATATTATAAAACAAATATTTTTTAAGTTTGCTGTGAATATCTGTATTGTTACTATGGGTCAAATCCCTATACTGAAATTCTGTCTTCTAATTCGTCATTGTGACTGTATGTGAAGATAGGCCCTTTGAAGAGGTAAGTAAGGTAAAAAAAGAGGTTAGATTACTAGGACCTAATCTAATATGCACAATGCCCTTTTAAGAAGAGAAATAAGAACAAAAACAGAGTGAAGACCATGTGAAAACACAGAACAAAGGATTCATCCTGAAGTCAGAGAAAGGCCCTCAGAAGAAACTAGCCCTCCAGAACTGTAAAGAAATGCACCTCTGTTTTTTAAGCCTATCAGTCTTTGATATTTTGTTGGAGTAGCCCTAGCACACTAATACAGTAGTGTTGAAAATGTAAAACAGATAGATGTACTAAAAATAAAAGATGATTAGTGTGATAAAAATAAGATCCATGTTTCATTCTTTTGCTTAGCATTTGAGTCATGTGGTTTTAAAAATATCCTGCCCCTTCCAATGTGTTCCATGTTACCATGGCTTCTGTTGAATATAAATCCAGTGATATTTCTTAACAAAATGTCAGATGCAACAATTTCTGACAATAATAATTGTCTCAATAGAAAGTGATATTGTACATTAACCTTAGCCGGGAGGTTATTCTTCATTCCATAGCACATGATGTTGTGTAGACAAATCTAGAAATTGCCTTAATTTTTCTCTTGGGTAAGATGATGACATCATAAACTTCCTAAAAAGAGTGTGTGTAAGTATTTCCCAAAGTCTATTATATTACAAAGTATTATACTACCTGAATATTGTAATGTAGTTCCCAGGAATGAGACTAAAGATAAAACAAGGTCAATAGAGGAAAGCAGGTTTGTTAGCCATTCTTAAGAGGGAGAAAAGGAGACACAACTGGTAGACACCAGAAAAGAGATGGGAAATGCAGATTTGAAGGGTCCCATTGCCATAGCATCAATAATAGTCAGATAATAGATAATTTTAAAGTAAGCATTTGTGAGTGCATATGGCTAAGTATAATTTACCTGTTATTCATATCTCCATATGATTTTCCCATATGTGAAGTCTTGCTTTCATGATCTTGTAAATGTTAAATATATTCATAGATATTTTACAAATATAGCTAGATATTGATTCTTATATTTTGGATGAGCCTATAAACAAATTTAATTTTCTACTTGTACATAGTGTCAGTCTTTCAGAAGTCACTTTTACAAGTTTATTATTGAGAAATATACCACTTTAATTAGTCAATATTTGTTGTGTGTATTTCTAGATAGTATACAATCCAGTTGAAAGCAACATGAGTGAAGTTTACTAATATGCTGATTAAATTGTTTCTTAGAAACTTACATCAAATTGAAATTTTATTTACAGATTTGAGGATTGTTGTTCGTGAGAGAGCAAAGAGGTAACTCTGAGCTGCAGTATTAAAATGAGGTTCACAAAGTAAATGTTAGTAAGCGAATCAGGTGCTTGATTTTGCATTTGTGTTCCTTTTAGGATTTAGTCATTGGATTTAACATTCTGAAGTCCCTGACTTTTATTTGTTCAGTAACATAGTAAATATTTGGAGACGTGCTGTAAGTCTAGCCTGTTATTTGATATGTATTTTATTTCATTGCTCATCAAAGGATCACTAGATTGTAAGAAACTCTAAGGAAGTGTAAAGAATTGCTCTTTCTATATTTAAATTAATAGCCAATGTTTCCTTCAAAAATATTTATAGAAATATAAGCTGGTATTTTATCTACTAATGAAAGGTTAAGTGATTTGGTGACTTTTTAAAACCAATTTCCACACACCACTACAGTATTAAACAAAACCAATATTTATTTTAATGTGGAATTTGAGCCCTGAGGCCTCTCTTCATAAAGAGGGATTTTTTTCCATTTCTTTTTTAAAATTTTATTTTTTTTGGAAAAATGTAATATTTTAATTAACATTCTTTAATATGAACTAATGTTACGATCAAACATTGGTTTTCAAATTCATGAGTTACATATTGAATTTGATGTTATCACATTTATTTCAATTTTCTGAAAGGGTAGGAAAAGCAAATATGTCTTGGCATACAGTTTAAAAAAGAAAAACCTTTGAATTATAAGAAGATGGAGTTCAGAGAATTTCCTTTTTTTCTCAAAAGGAAAGAGAAGAGTCAGCAGGGTGCTATTGCTCCTTGGAGGTGTCTTTGTTTATTCCTCTTTATCACTGAATCCTGTAACCACATCACAGCAGAGTGTAGGGTACACCACTTTAAATGATAAGAGTTTCAATAGGCACTTTAGTGGAATTAAGAAAAATCTAACACTCTTCCACCGTGATGCCACATAGCTATCTTCGTTGTAGCTTGTCATGTCAGTAAATCGTATTTAATAGGCCTGAGCTTGTCTCAGCGTGTTTCTGAAATAACAGAACAAAACAAAGCAAGTACATATAATAGGATTTATCTTGTGTCGACAGAATAAACCAAAATTGACAGTATGATAAATATAGCTACTCGCTAGAAACCAGATCGTCAAAGGAATCCTGCATTATAAAGCCTGTGTGTGTGCGCGCGTGTGTTGATGTCTACTTGTGTTTCTCCTGTTAAAAATCTCTCCTCCGCTGCGCCTAGCCTCCGCCTCTCTCTAAGTGACTTTGTCAGGGTTGTAGTTCTCTTCTTCGCCGAACATGTCAGCCAGGACCTTAAAGCGCGGTCCCCAGTCTGCCAGGTAGTCGTAGTCCTGGTCAACGTCGGTGGCCAGCGAGTCGATGGAGCTGAGCGACCCAGCCAGTGACCCTGCACCCTCATAGGCGAAGGTGGCCAGCGAATCGTAGGGCGGGGCAGCGGGGTCCAGGTCGTGCTCCTGCAGCCTCTGATGGATGAAGTCCCTTATGTCGGTGCTGTCTTCCACCGGGGGCCTCTGGCGGGGCAGGCAGAGAGAGTCTGGCTTGATATCCCTGCGGACTTTGTTCTCTTCCACCACTGTCGGGTTTCTCAGCGCCCCGATATCGAAGGCCTGTGTGTCCTCCTCCCCGCCTCCTTCATCGTCGTAGTGGATGACATTGTCTCTTATGTCTTCCTTGGAGGTCATCAGGGTGTCCTTCTTCCTCTGCCTGCGCAGTGCGACGTACAGCACAACTATGGCTGAGGGGAGACAAGTTGTAATTGGGGGAGAGAAGACAGATAAGTCATATGTTGCTCCAAGAAAGTTAAAATTGATCAAGGCAGGCTGTTTTTAGTCTTACATTTAAAACACTACGATCAATAGGAGCGCTTATATGTTTATGTTTTTTCATTGTCTAAAGTCAACTTCATTTTGAAATGGTAACAGGAAACCACAGAACTTCTATTCAAAATATCAATTTTCTCATATTTCTGTATTTTAAACTTCAATGTTACAAAAATGCAGGGGGGTTGTTCTAATCATACAAAGTTGTAAGAATTGATATAATACAACTTAAATATCATCCTCTATAAGTGGCATGTAAATATCATTCATTGTTGATCCCTAAAATTGTAGTATTCTCATTTGGAAACCAGAAATGTGTGTCTTTAATGAAACAACTGAGTTTTTTTTCTGAGATAATCAATTGAAAATAACTTAGAGAAGCAAACTCCCTTTGATTTACAGTGGAAGAGTCTGGAAGACTCTTGCCATAGAACTAGAGTGTAGAAAAGAATACATCATGATGAAATTCCCTTTATTTCTCTTCCTCTAAAATTAGAGTAAGGCCAACTGGAAAGAGGGAGGAAACCTAGAGAGGACTTCTATACATGGGACTTTGAGAGAAATTTAGTACTCTACACTTTGCCCAGGGATTAGGGAATCCTCAAACTAAAAAGACTGTTGTTTGATTGCCTGGGGATTATGTAAGAGACTGCAAGCCTCATGGAGAAGCCCTGCAAGCAAAATGGTTTTGGAGTCATCATGGCAGAAAAGAGGACTATTTTAGACTCATCTGAGTGTCACCTAAAAGAAAATCAAGTAACACTAAATTTCTATGTTTCCCAGCAACCCACAAAGGACAAGAAAATGGAAAATCTAGTGATCTAGTGAAGTCTGTGGTTGGTCACAGGTCAAAGAGCAGTAGATATTTAAGCGGACACCATGGCAAGATGAAAAGTGTCAATATTCACTACTGTGTACCAGCAAATTCCCAATATCTACAATAGCACAAGTACATGGCAGACACTAGGAACCACGGAATGAATGAGTGCGTGGCAGATGTCAGGGCTTTGTGATGATGAGCTGACACATTACTTACTACCCTGTTTCAGGGACAAATAGGCCAGTATACTCCCAACATGCTTATTCTTGCTAAATTGATATGGAATTACCCTGGTATTCCAATAGTCACAAGAAAAGAGAGGAGAATGAGAAAAGAACACTTAATGTGAAATTAAACACCTAACTGACCATGTTTAATACCAGATGTGAGAATTTTTTTGAATATGCTCTTTTAAGTTTTATATCAACAGCATGAACAGATATTAAGGATTATAAGGACATAAATAATAATTCATTTTGCTTACCAAATTTATTTATGTGGAATTAAAAATACACATGTAATTTGGATTAGAACTTCTTTATCTTTTAAGACAGTATAAACATCTAATTCAAGGAATGTATCATAGAATTCCTCACTCCATGTTACACATCCTATAAGTGGTTTAACAGTATTGTTTTATATTCTAGAGTAATTGGCAGATATTCATCTTTTTCAGAATATTTTTATTGGCTGGAAAATATGCATATATAGACTGATTCCACAGTGCCTACCAGTGTATCTGTTGTAATACAATTTTAAAGAGGTGATGCAAAATAGAAAATTTCTTTGTACTTGTGTGAATCTGGCAGGAAATTAACAAGTGAAATGGAAAAGCTGAATAGCTGATGGAACAGGAAAGCCCTAAAGTATGTTGACATTCACTCTCTCTGAGATGTTGAACACATTTACTTCAGTCCTTTTCCTTTGTACTATGCCTAGATATTTTAGCCTGTTTGGTTCAGAGTAAGAATAGTTAAAATTTTGATGTGAGGAGATGTGGAGAAATGGAAAGAATTGAGTCTGAAAGATAGTTTTAACAGAAGGAAATCAAATTTGGGGATTCCTTTATATTCTGTACTGCCCTTTCCTTTTCTTCTCTTTTCAGAATTTGAGAGCTTTTGTTCATCTAGTACATCTCTAAAAAGACTATAGGATCTTTTATTCAATAGTAGTAATTACTAGAATGTAAAATGAATCGAGAAACTGTTGCCAGAAAAAGATATTTTTAGAGAGAATCATCTTTTGCAAAGACCGAAAACTGCTAATAGTTGAAAATCCAGTTTCATGTTTTAGATGATATAATTTATAGGGGATTAAATAGAAAAATAACATTCATAAAATATTGCAAAATAGATACATTATCTTCTAACCAGAAGTGACATTTTAGTGAAGAAAAATGCACATACATGGTAAACTGAGGAGGCAGGGAGGGAGGGAGGGAGGGAGAAAGAGAGAAAGAGAGAGAGAGAGAGAGATGGGCGCAAGAGAGAGGACTTGATCAATGTTGAAACCAACCTAAGAGTATAACGATGCATAGTAGGATTGCAATCAAAGCGCCAGTGCTAAGTCCAACAGGCAAAAAAATTGCTTCCACATTACAAGACAGGATGATACCGTCAGAGTCACACCTACAAACTCGAATAGTCATTGTGTTTGTGCTGCTCTGGACAGGGTAGCTGCTGTCTTCTATTACAACAGGAAGGAAATATAACTCTTGCTGCCTGCGGCTGTATCCATTTCTTCGGGTTTCAATTCCAGCTGTGTTGTCTACAAAACAGGACATCCATGAGAACATGGTTACTGTAAGCTTCACTTCAAGTCTTAAAGTTGGTATCCACTAAGTAGCAGGAAGCTCTTCTTGAATTGGTAAAAAGCATCCTTATATCAGTTATGTCTTACATCATTCTGAAAGCTGCCAAAAAGAAATAATCCTTAGGTAAGGAAGAAACACTAATCTTGTCTGGTATAAGAATTAGATGTAATATTTCATAAAGAATACAGAATAGTTTATAGGAAGTCGTTGGGTTACCCCGTTTTTTTCTTACATAAAAATGTCATCGAGGATAAAGCACTTTTGTGAATATTCTCACACATTAGCAGAGCAAAAATTACATAGCATTAATCTGTAGAATATCTTCCATAAGAATTTATTCTTTAGCCAGGTGCAATGGTGCACGCCTGTAAATCCCAGTGGTTCGCGAGGCTGAGACAGGAGGATCGTGAGTTCAAAGCCAGGCTCAGCAAAAGTGAGGCGCTAAGCAATTCAGGGAGAATCTGTCTCTAAATAAAATACAAAATAGGACTGGGGATGTGACTCAGTGGTTGGGTGTCCCTGAGTTCAATTTGGAGAGTATCCCCTCAAAACAATCTATTATTTACAACACATCAAAAATCTATCCACTACTTCAGATTAAAACTTTTTCCTGTCTCCATGTTTTATATGGTTTATGCATATATACGTATATGCACATATGTTCATATAGAGACCCTCTGTATCCACAGATTCCATATCCATGGACTGAAAATTTGGGAAAATAAGCAATGGAAAAAAATTTCATTGCTATTCATAAAGAGTACAATGGAATAATTAGTTATGTAGCATTTACATTATTTTAGATATAATAAGTAATGTAGAGGTTATGTAAAGTATTCAGAAGGTTGTGACATTTTATAAGGAGTTTGTGTGTCTGAAAAAATTGGTCTTCATGAGTGGCAGAGGTGGTGGAATCAATTCCTAACATACCAAGGGATGATTACATATGTGTGTATGTGTGTGTGTGTGTGTGTAGGTATATAAATGCTTTTGCTCTTTCACATCAGATAAAGAGAAATAGAAAAAAATACATTCAAGTTATAAATGTCAAGTACTTTAAAATTTGTAAAAATCATGAATTATTACTGTCTTAATATAATGACAAAGGCAAATTGTTTTAACTGGAATAAAATCAATGACAGTGATATTTACTTGTAGAAATAAAAGGCACTAAAATTTCATTTCATATAAATTTAATTAGTGTTTCAATTGAAAATATTATTTTCATTCATTTGTTCTTTTCTTGCTTTTACACATGAAAGTAGGAATTTTAATTTATTCATAAAACAATTTCTCATTTTTGTTCAATAGACACTTCAAAAATCAAATTTTTCTTTTTAGAACTATATTAACATGTCATTTAATATATAGTAATACATTAATATTCATGACTCTCACTTAGGAATAAGGCAAACAAATTAGAAAAATATATTACTCAATCAAATATATCCAGCAAACAGAAGTTTGAGAGCTTCTCTACATTCACTGAAATAGGAAGTACCTTGATGAGCAAATATTATGTGAGAATATCATGGTTGGTTTTGGTAAGATTACTTTGTTATAATTACAGACAGAACACTTAGGGCTGGGAATGTGGCTCAATGGTTGCATGGCACTGAGTTCAATCCCTGGTACCAAAAAAAAATTTCAACTTAAAAAAATTCTTGTAAAATTTTATTTATTATTTATTAAAAATAAATATCTACACAATGGAACTCTACTTAGCCATTAAAAAGAATGAAATTATGGCATTTTCTGTTAAATGGATGGAAATGGAGTATATCATGCTAACTGAAATAAGTCAAACTCAGAAACTCAAAGGTGGAATGTTTTATCTCATATGCAGAAGATATAGGAAAATAAAGGAGAGGAGGGAAGGATAAGATTATATAAAGACATTATCAAATAACAATTGATAGATAAGTGAAGGGAAATCTAATAGAGTAGAGGGAGGAGAAGGGGAGTAGGAGAGTGGGAAGGAAAAGAGGGAGGATCATGAATTGAAATCAATATCCATGCATGGATGAGTTTGTCGAGATGAACGCACATATTATGTATAACCATAAAATTCTAATAAAAAAAAATTTCAACTTAGAAAAACAGAGAAAGAAACAAAACTTCAAAATTCCAGGTGCCTACTATCATATTCTCAAGTAGATTTACTCAAATCAAATGGATCGTGGTGACACTAAGGATGGAAAAATGGAGACTAGTCGAAGAACGCTAAAATCTTCAGCACTGGTTGGTTGTCTACATGAAGATGAGGAAAAAGAGCAAAGATTAACTATTGTAACCTGAATGAAAATAATTAATAGAAATATGAAGTCTGATTTTCTATCTTTGGAGTAAGGTAAGATTTTGATATTTTTTAGCTCAATTTATGTCAAAAGGCAACCTAGGTTTGTGTGTTTATATAGCAGTCCTGGGGAACCCATGGATGTTCTACCACTGAGTTACTTCCCTAGCTTTTTATGTTTTTATTTTGACACAGGGCCTCACTGTTTTGTAGAGCCTCAAAGTTCTGATCTTTCTATCTCATCCTCTTGAGTAGCTGGAATTAGAGAAATGCACCACAATGTCTAGAATCTTGGGATTTTTAAAATGTTTGTTTTGAATTTATTATTTTTTGAAAATGAATTGCATGAAAATTTTACATTGTCAATAGTGACAAAAAAGGTACAATAAACTTCATTCCACTATTAAAAGGTTTTCTGTACCCTAAAATGTATGTAGATATAACTAGCAATAAAGCAGTTCAGTAATTGACATTAAATGCTGTAGCAAATATATGTGTAGTCCACAAGCAAACACTACTCCTGGGTCAGAGGATCTGGTCCATATTATCATGATTATCCCGGTCTTCCAGTGAAGACAGATTAGTGGGGCATAGTAGACACTCAGATTGAGTATGTGATGTAAGTGTCTACTTGTTGCCCATTTGTATTATATGGAAATCTGATTTGACTTCATTATATTTATTCATGAATCAAGCCTAGGGCATCCTGCATTACACTCTATGAATTCTTTCTCCACCTGCTTCTATTCATCTTCACAGCCAGTATCTTGGTCTAAAACTCACTAGATACTGCAAAGGCATGAGGACTAGTCATTCCTCCCTGTCATGTCTTTTCCATATTATATACAGACTGATCTTCCCAAAATGCTAATCTGAACATGTTATCCACCTGTTTAAACTTCTCAAAGACTTATAAAGTCACTCTATTTGAATTACTGTCCCCTTAATTCATTTATAAATAGTGTGAACATAATGGCTTGGTTTATCTTGGACAGCTCTATTTTATGTGTGTTGCTATAACTGAAAACTGTAAATATTGTCCAGTTCTATTCTCAGAAGTGTTACCATTTTCATGATAAAACATGAGGTCACTTTATAAAATTCTTCAACATTTGGGTGTTGTTTCATGTACAGATGTTCTTCAGACCTCAACATTGAGCCATTCCCACTCAACTTCCTTCAGTGACTAAACATGGGGACTTCAGCTGGGCGTGGTGGCTCACGCTTGTAATCTCAGCACTTTGGGAGGCTGAGACAGGAGAATCACAAGTTCAAAGCCAGCCTCGGCAACGGCGATGTGCTAAGCAACTCAGTGAGACCTTGTCTCTACATAAAACACAAAATAGGGCTGAGGATGTGGCTCAGTGGTCGAGTACCCCTGAGTTCAATCCCCAGTACCAAAAAAAAAAAAACATGGAGACTTCAATTTATTTCCCTAATTATTTAAAGCAAACCCAATTTTCCAAAACCATCCTTGGGCTTCTATCAATAATCACTATCATTATCATCCCATTATAATTTATGTACTTGTTTTAGAAACAGAATTTATTAAAACTTCATCTTCTCACTACCCAATATTATAAAATCCGGCATTTTAATTCTTATGTTATAGCCTATAGAAATTTTGAAGAGATAAAAAAGCCAAATGGGGAAAAAGCTACTTATAATTTGCAAATACTTAATAGAAAACAAATAAACCTTAATATACACAGTTCCTAACTTCATGGTTAAACATTTTTAGTCTATATGATGTATGAAAGCATACCCATAGTATGAAACTGTTCCCTTTTTCACTTTTACTATGATATTTAAAAATCGCATGATAGGGGTTGGGGTTGTGGCTCAGTGGTAGAATACTCGCTTCGCATGTATAACACACTGGGTTGGATCCTCAGCACCACATAAAAATAAATAAATAAAATAAGGATATTGTGTCCATCTACAACCAAAACAAATTTCATGAGATATTCAAAACTGTATTCTGTAACAGGCTATCTGTTAGAACATGATGACCAACTGTAGACTGACACAAAGTGTTCTGAACACATTTAAGGTAGGATAGGGTAAACTGATGTTTAGTAGGGTAGGTATCTTAGATGCATTATAAATTTAGTATATTTTCAACTTTTACGATGAGTTTATGGAGACACAATCACATCACGAATTGAGTGACATCTGAAATCCAGTATTCTTTGTTTTTGTAGTGGTTATAACAGGATCAGGTACAATAGTAATAGCAGAAGTAGTAGCAATGCTGTCCATAAAAGTGGTAGAAAGGAAGTGTAAAACATGGTATATGAGGTGGTAGCTAAAATTATAGTGGCAGGGATATATTTTAATCATTGTGTTTAATGCTTTGCATATATGAATTTAATGCAAATACAGTGAAGTTCTTATTGTTTATTATAATTTTCACACTAAGAGTCTACCATTTAGGTAGTATGGGCTGGGAATACAAACTTTTATCATTTTATTTTTTATTTTTTTTTAGTACTGAGGACTGAACTCAGGGGTACTCGACCACTGAGCCACATCCCTAGCCCTGGGTCTCACTGAGTTGCTTAGTGCCTCACCCTTGCTGAGGCTGGCTTTGAACTCGCAATTCTCCTGGCTCAGCCTCCCAAAGTGCAGGGATTACAGGTGTGCGCCACCGCGCCCAGCTCAAACTTTTATCATTTTAATTACAGTATCTACATTCTTAACCTGTGCTATATATACTCTGTGCTATTAAAATAATACAGGCACTATAGAATTATCTATTTGTATATACAAGAAATGTGCATGCGAATCAGAGGATATATTTTTAAAAAGGGACGATTTTCAATTTCTCTGATAGCTTTTTACTTTTTTATTCTAATCACATTTATTTATCTTTACATTCTATAGCTTAAATAAACATTTTTTGCATTTTCTTCTGTAATCTATTCTATTACAATGGGTTTAAAGTCTAGAAATTGCTATTAAGTACAATTTATATGATGACAGTCCGATTATACTTGTGTCCTACTGCAAATAGGATTTTTAGAATGTTCTAAAAATGAGAAAGGGACAAAGAAATTAACTTTCTTTATCCTTTGAGTACAATATAACATTCTTAGAATTTATCAAGTTCTTTCCTTTCTCATCAGGAGTTTTCAAATGTTGAAAATAAAATTAACAGAATATCTCCTCTAAAGGAAAATTTGGGAGTGTCCTTGATATTTTTAAAGGTACTAGAAAAAACGAAGTATGTACTCATTCATTTAACAAATATTCATTAAGCACTCTATGTGAAAAGGCACTATAAGAAATTGTTCACTACTTTCAAAAACATTTTTTTTCTCTCAGACAAAATTAAAAATATTGTCTGCAGAACAGAAAATCTGAAAAACACAAAAGCCCCTGTTATCACATCACTTGAAGAAACACTGTTGACCTTTAATGGATGTCTCCATTGCTTCTTTGTAGAATCTCCTCAAAAAATGCTTTCATGAGAACAAATTGGAGGTTAAAACATGCATGACTCATTAAGAGACTTTCCTTTGTATGATGGGAGTAAAATGCCTTTCTAGATAGAGTCTATATTGATTAAGCATTTAATTTATTACTATTTAGATAAATTTGTATTTCTTATATGTGGATTTCTTTATTTTAAGAAATTGAATGCTTTTAAGAAAGTATTGATCACTTTATTTGTGCCCTTTGACTAAGCTACACGAAAAGAGGTAAATCTTTAAGTGCTTATACTTACTTCTGAAGTCACGGACTGTAAAATTTGGTTTGATGGCAGCCTCAGGGGATAATCTAAAGGAAAACTGCTGCCCAGCAGGTGAAAGATCTCGATCTGCAGCACTTACTATCTGAATTATCTGAAAAAAATTCGAGATTAAAGTTGAAGTCAGTCAGTCTCAAAGGGAACTTTACATACCAGGTTTATAAGTCCATTTCATGAAGCATGCCAGTAGACAGAAATTATACTTTTTGAACTCATATCAGCAGGCCAATAGCTCATACATAATTTTTTATAAGCAATTTTCTAAACATTTACAGATATTAATAGCAGTCTCAATTATAGGACATGGGATAATTTTAAATCAATATCTGTGAAACTGAAAAGCTTAACAGCATTGAAAATTCTTACTAAAAAGTGAAATAAAATAAAAATGTACTTGCTTGCATTTTAAATTAGATGAATTAAGTGCTTTCTAACCTAAATATGAAGCTGCTTACTGGAAACAAAATATCTGATTATCTAAGAGTGTTTGCAGTAGCAAAATTTTAGAACTATTGTTTGTCAGAATAAGTTTTATTTTCATGTATAAATAAAATAATAAAACAAAGAAAAGACATGTTGTTTCTGTTGTTATATTAATTTTCCCTCATTGGTTAGGAACAAAAATATGTTTTTATAGATTTAACATAATAAGCACTATACCCCCTATTTCAAAAATGTTCTTAACTCTCACCAAAAGTTGTATATTTACTAGTTAAAATCCTGATATTTCAGTAAGGTGCCCTTAAAACTTTGAAAACAAACAAACAAAAAATAACTTCTGAGAGCCAAACTCTAACATTCATAATCCACTGCATAGATAAGCAGATTAGAATGGTTTTAAGTGACTAGAGAGGCAGCTCAGTGGTAGAGTGCTTACTTAGCATGCACAAGGACTTGGGTTCCATTCTACCATGAAAACAAAATCAGAATGGCTTTCAGGTACTTTTGAATCAACATGTCCAACAGCTATATGCCAGACAGACTAATTTCAGGAAGTATGTGTGGGAAAAGACAAAGGATGAGTGCTGCAGAGGATCATGCTCTTGAGCTAAATTTCAATTTGCCAAAGAAGACCTTAGATTCAGTTATGGTATCCTTGTCCCATTGTGTAAAATATGATCATATGACTGATGTTATTAAACCTATGATTCAACTATAGCATTTCTTTTTTATTTCTGTTTACAATCCAATCTCCTGATTACATTTTACTTTCATATATATTTTCACACAGAGAGATACCTAAATGATGGATAGATGAATAACAGTTATCATTGGAATTTTGAGTATCAGTGCAGAATTAATAACAGAATTTGAATTTAATTGGTTCTGGATTAGGAATTTTTTTTTTTTTGTCATAGTGCAAATTCTTGTCATAGCAAAAATTATGTCATGGATGAAACTTCAGTAATTCATCATTAGATTATGGAATGTGATAATTCATACAGACTGAAAAATTCAACTTTCCTGGACTCTAACCAATGTACTCCAATCATACTATTTTACCTATAAAACTTCTGTGCATTATTTAGGAACCAATATGTGATTTTCAATTTTTATTGTTTTCTTCATATTATTAGCTATTAAGAACATATTTTTCAAGAAAGAAAATGGTTTTAGAATAGCATATAGATAGAAAGTGTTAAAGACTTTCACTTATCTGGAAATGTTATTTGGGAAGCCCTGTCCTGAAGGAAATAACTCCCATATAAATTTTCATTGACTTACATAAGACCATCTTACTTTTCACTATTTCTTTCCTTTTCAAATGAGTACATATATACATACCTATATATTCAAGAATAATCCAGAAGAGAGAAATCATGACTATGCATGGTTTGTAGGCCAGGGGCACTATAGTGGGGGCCCAAAGCAGAATGCCCATGCATCACACGCCCCACAAACTCAAGGGACATTTCAGCACTGTGCTTTGGACGTAAGAATTGCAGAGTAGGACACAAAAACCCAACAGATATTTATTGACATACAGCCACCAAGAACATAACAAATTTTTCACTACTTAGTCCAGAAATAAGAAAATCTGGTTGATCTTTAGTAACTTGGACTTTTACCAACAGTTCAAACATTTTACTTTATTAGACAAATGTAACTAAATAGAGCTCTGTTCCCAGAGGCGAATTTCATTTGGAGCATTATAAGATTTTGATTAGTTTGATATTATCAATGTCTCTAACTATCCAGAAGACAAAAAATGGCTTTTTTAAAAAATTAAAAATAAACAAAACAAAACAAAACTTGGGCACAGTGGGGCTTCTCAAAAGTGAAAAACATCTTAAATTGTAGAATTTTGTTAAACCTCTTTTAATTTCTTAGTTATCCAAATTAGTTACTTTATTTGTGTTCAAATATTTATGCAACATCTACTATTAAAACACTGGAGCAGAACATGTGGAACACGCATCCAAGAATATTGTGAAAATATTCGAGGTGATAAAGTTTAGTCCATTCTGTGACTATTCTAAATTAAGGATCCAGATTTCTTATTTTAGATAACACATGAAACTATGTAGTCATGTAACTCATTTAATGATTTCCCCATGTCATCTACGAATGATTGGGACGACAACAATCAACCAGAATTTTCCATCCTTATGAAAATATAACTTTACTCATCAAAATGGTATTGGCTTGACACATATAGTTAATGAGCACATGAAATGTGGCCAGTGTGAATGTGAAAATGGGCTTTAAATTTTATTTAAACTTCATGTAATAGTTATATTGATAGT
This sequence comes from Geosciurus inauris, assembly GCA_004024805.1. NCBI lineage: Eukaryota > Metazoa > Chordata > Mammalia > Rodentia > Sciuridae > Geosciurus > Geosciurus inauris. The sequence continues at coordinate 53,140 of PVHX01007175.1, read as the reverse complement.
ATATATCACAGGTGCACAGCTTTTGCACAAATAATCTACTAAATAGTATTACATGCACAAATTGAACGACTTTAAATTTTAAAGTATACCTTCTAAACAAGATGTTTCAAATTTCAGATTTATTTCAATTAAGAATTAAAATTCATTGGATTTACCTAAATAAGTGGTTATGTTACTTAAAGGTGATTAAAATTTACATCAATCCAAAGTACACTGATACACTTTCCCTTTTCAACTTCGGTGCACAGTGTAAGTTTAATCATATTCTTGTTTCCTGACACATTCTTACTATATATCCATCCCCTGTTCTCTTTATGTTGTCCACTCATTCTTTTATAATAGAGTAGGGGAAGAAAATAAAAAAGACTGGCTACTCACCATAGGACTTTGACATTAACTTTCATTAATGACATGGTTCTCCTTTATAAAATCTCTGTACTAGACCACTCACCTGCCTGAGAAATATGACTTAAAAGCACAAAATAATTCAGAAATTTTGAATTACCCAGTCTCCTCAAAGCTATCAGAGAAGAATACTTTATGTTTTCAGTATGTACAAGGTCCTTGTTATTATATGTTTCATAAAAGCATGAGAGAAAAGCAAGGCAAACCCTTGAAAAAATGCACTAAAGAATGTTTTCTAAAGAACTTTACTGTAAGCAAATGGTAAAATTAATAAATTCTACCATTTTTGTACTCTCTTACTATGGCTTTTCTAAAGAACTTGACTGTGAGCAAAGCCACAGTAAGAGAGTACAAAAAATGGTAGAATGCATAATCCAACGAACATGTGCTAGGAAACCAAAATTTTATTCCTTATGGGATTATCTTCACATCTATTCATTCACCATTAATTCACACAAGTTTAATATCTCTTATGATTTATTTTATCAAGATTTATTCTAAAATATAAATATATGCACATGTATATATGTCTGGACTTTGAATGGAATATATATATATATATAGTATCTTTAAATAGCTTTTTGAGTGGGGGCAGTAGGTTTTGGGATTGAACCCAGGGTATCTTTACCAAAGCGTTACATTTCACTTCTAATTTTTTTTTTTTAAATAGAGTTTCACTAAATTGCTGAGGCTGGCCTCAAATTTGCTATCCTCATGCCTCAGCCTCACAAGTTACAGGTGTGTACCACCAACCCTGGTGTCTTTATATACTCTTGATGTACACTGTTTGTAAGATACCTGTCCTGGTTTTGCATTTTCACAGACAGCTGTCTCATATGGCACAGATATTTCTGGAGGAAATTCATTGACATCTAGGACATTAATCAGTACGTTGACTTTGCTGGCTAATAATGGGTTACCTGTTGAAACACAAAAACATAAATTATGATTAAAAATTTTGTTAGTTACTCTTTTTCTCAATAAAAAGCATCAGCGCAACACTGATGCTTAGATGTCACAACATGAACAAGGCATATTACTAGGGTTCATCCCTGAAACTCACCATTAAGTAAAAACAACCACTTAGCTGGTATTGTATAAGTTTAGGACAATTCTGGTGGAACTACTTACCCATCTTACCAGAGTTAGTTAACAAGAGCAATCTTTGCCATTAGTGACTTTTTTTCCATTAGATAAAAAAATATATATTTTTTCTAAATTTTTCAAGTATAGTAAAATCTTTACTATCTGCCTGGTTTTACATTTTAAATGACCCTTCTGAAATTAATCCTCTCAGAAGCTTCTTCCTGAATAAAAGGATGATAAATAACAAGAACAAGGAGAGATTGCTTTCCATAGATTAAAATTAGGAAAATAGATTTAAGGGCATAGAATCAAGGAATACCACAGAAATCTAAGATATCCTGAAATTACTTGTTAGTGATAGGAAAGAAAAGAAAAAGCAAACTTTATTAGAGAATATCTATTGCTACAGTGTCAAAATGAATGTCAGTTGACAAGGTATCATTTCTAAAATCCCATCAAAGGTTCAGCCTAATGTCTTACTCTTTGCTACCTGCCATTTGCTGAAGAATGTTATAAATAATTTATTAAAATAATTATAGCATAATACTTTTTTGTTTTGTAAGTTTTAGCTTACTACATATAAAATGTACCTTTTAAGATTTTACAGATGAATCAATAGTCTCAAAATTTTAAAGGTCTACCCAGATCACATAGTTTGAAGAATGGAGAATTAAAAATGCCAAGGAAGGATTATGAAAACTGAAAGACATGTTTATTCTACCATACATTCTTTCTTAACTCTTTTGTAGAAGAATTTTTCTACAGTGTTATTGAAGATTCATAGTATTCATAGTGTTTAAAATGACTGATTCCAACAAGTCTACAAAATTCATTAGAAATAAATTTTTAAAAACACTGAATATTAATGCAAGATATATCTACATATTGCCCTATGTCACTGTGAAATCCACTATTGTATACCAGTATGGACAGAGTAAACATGAAATGAGGATATTTGGTGTGATTATAAAAGATATATTATTAATCTTGGATAATAATTCTGAAAATAAACATTACTGAAGCATTGTTATTGTTCAAAGGCTATTAATTAGATAGAAAACTTTGGCTTAGTTTTCAAAAGTCATTGAAGCTTTCTTACTCAGTTATTACACTGAGTTTCTCCATATTAAACACATAATATCAATAGGCCCTACCTCATAGATTTGTTGTATTAAATAAGATGATGTTTTACATAACTTTCAATGTTTTGGTAAATTTTTTATTACTCTCATTACCAGTTATATTTTGTGGAGATTATCTAGATACAATTCTTTTATTGGTGTTTATCATTTATGTAGTGTAGAATATAGATAAAAGTCAATAAATTAGCTAAACTTGGTTCAGATTCCTAAAGAAACTGTATATCAACAGTAAGAATAAAACAAATGCCTAACACTTTATAAAGTTCATAATGAACCAACACTCTAAAGCACATTATATAGATTAACTCATTTATGGTTTATGGCATCTATTATATAGACACTATTATCATCTCCATTATGCATTTGGAACTCTTTTAAAAAATTAGGAAGATATGACTTCCAAAAACCACAAGTGACTGAAAATTCAGGCTTGGAATCAGATGTTCTGGCTCCTCAGTCAGTGCTTCTCAATTCTATTATATATTATTAATAATTTAGAAAAACACGTTGACAATTATATAGTCACTTAAAATAGACAGTTTATATTGTGCATTAAATTTCACTGTTAAGAAGAATGATAACCTGTTAAACATTGGGACAATGGGAAACAGTCTCTACTTTCTATTTTAAGGGGGGTTCAAGTCCAGAGGCCACATGAAGAGGAGAATTTCTTTTCCACGTTTTACTAGGATAGGAGTATTATTTCAATGGGTTGGTATGAGAGTTAGATTCTTCCACAGGAAATAAGTCTTATCCTTCAACGTTATTTATCTTAACAATCTGCTTTTACAATATATAAAAAAGTTATAAAAACGAATTTAGGCCTAGATTTATCCATCAAAAATTCTGATTTTTTTTGAACTATTTATTTATGGCCCTAAAATGTCATTTAACAGCTGCTCTCCATGAGTAAACTGTCACAAAAAATCATCAATACTGTATAACTTATTATTAATAGTGTTTCTCCAGGGATGCTTTAAGCATTTTAACTAAGACAAATCTTTGTTGTGCAAAACAATTCTGTGCACTGTGGGACACTTAGATTTCCTAAAAATTAAATGTCACAAGCCAGCATTGCAACAACTATAAAACAAATGTTCAATCAAGGATAGAAGAAAAACAATTAACAACAGCATGTTTATATTGCTGAAAATGAGTAATTGGTTCATAGATTTAATTATGTTATTCTTTACTCTATTATACACATTTTTAAATTTTTCATAATTAAGGGTTTAAAAATGACATATTGAATTCTTTAGAGCCAACTAGGGAGGCAATAACATCTCTATTTGAGAACTACCACAGTCTATTAAGCCTTGAACTTTTTGCCATAGCATATAATTTATAAAAGTAATGCAGCATTCGTTTATTAGGTATATAATTTACTAAAGTGTGTTGACGAAGTAGTGACTTATTTTCTTTCTGACTCATCTAATCTATATTTCAGAGAGCAATAATAAAATTTGTTTAATTTCGATTCAGCAAGAGTAAAATGATCAAATATTTGGCAACAAAATTATATGGAGTTTAGTTATGTTCCTAATAGACCATGTAAATTTCCATTATCATTAGTCTATTTTGTTTATATTTAATAACCTGTTAATTAATAATTTGTGATACATTTAAAATAATCAAGAAATGATTCTGGCCAGGAGCGGTGGTACACACTTGTAATCCTAACAGCTTCAGAAGCTAAGGCATGAGGATCATGAGTTTAAAGCCAGTCTCAGCAACAGTGAGGCACTAAGCAACTCAGTGAGACCCTGTATCTAAATAAAATACAAAATAGGGCTGGAGATGTGGCTCAGTGGTTGAGTGCCCCTGAGTTCAATTCCTGCTACAAAAGAAAAGAAAAGAAAAAGAAAGAAAAGAAAATAAAGAATTAATTGTGTATTTGTCTCTCATGCCTTCAAAATGGTTTGTCAGATCTCTGTCCCCATCCTTGATGATATTGCAGTCTGTTTTCATGCTTATTCAATGAATTAGAATTAGAACTGCCTATTCACATTTACAGTACAACTTTAAAATAAAGAAAAGGAAAATCACAAATTACCAAAATCAGAATAAAATAAGAAATAAAATTAAATCATAAACAAAACAAAATATTGTAAAAAAGTATAATAAATTGCTTTATGCCAAAAAATACACAAAAGTTATGGTCAAATTCTTATAAATATTCAACTGACCAAAACTGGCAGAAGAAGAAATAGAAAACATTTGTGTTCCTAAAACAGGGAAGAAAATTTAGGTATGAAAAATCTTACAAAGAAAAGCCTTTTCCCAGATGCCTTTACTAGAGAAATCTATCAAAGATTTAAAAATCAAGTCAATTCTTCAAAAGAGAAAAACCCTTATCACTTGATAACAAAGCCAAACAAAAACTTCACAAGAAAGCAGAAGTATAGACCAGTATGTTTTGTAAACAAAGGCCCCCAAATTTCTTAATAAAATGTTAAATAAATACCAGCAATAAATTGTAAATTTAACACATAATGATAAATGAAGCAAAGACCATTTAAATTCCATTTGAATGATTTCCTAATGAAGCAATGTTGATTTAACATCAAAAAACACTTATCAATGATATTTATCAATGATAATACACTTATCAATGATATTATCATTGATAAATATCAATCTACATTTACAAACACTTTCGATGATATTTATCATTGATAAATATCAATCTACAATATCTTCTACATTGATACTTACAAAAAGTCACATCTGAATCTCAAATTCAGAATTAGTATTTGACAAAATCTTGCATTTATTCATGATAAAAGCTCCATACAAACAGATTGGAGGCAGCTTCTTCAAACTGACAAAGTATCCATAAGACACTGAAAGCTAACATCATGGTGAAAACTAAACACATTTTCTCTGACATACACAGGGCAAGAATATCTGCTCTTGCCATTCATATTTAACACTGTTCTGAAGGGTTCCCCGTGAAATCAGACAAAAAATACAATCTTTCAAAGAAGGTCTCCAGTTGTTAAACAATCCCTTTTAGATAAATCTTTTTGGAATTTCAGAACCAAATAAAATCTCTGATGATTTATTATGCAGCAAGATATAACTACTCCTGATGATAATAAATATTTAAAAATGTATTAAAGAAGCCTGGCACTGCTTCTTGAGATGGTGTTTTTTTAGCTGGGGCTATGTGAAGTTTCACTTATTCTTATGTTAGGTGCTCAATGCTCCAGGTCTGTTAGGAGCTACTTGAAAATGTAGACATAGGAACTCTCCCAGGACTCTTCATGTAGCTTGAGTTTCTTTATAGCTTAGTGACTACAATCCATATGTAAACTTTACAAGACAGAGAGAAACACAGACAGAAACCACTGTTTTTATGATCTAAGAGACTCACAAAATAATACTTCTTCCGTATGTTCATCAGGGCAGTCCTTAGCTCCATTTCAATTTCAGAGGAAGCTAAGACAGACCCCACTACTTGAGGGTGTGAAGATCAACTTCAGTGTCAAACGCTTGTGGGATGGGATAAATTCTTAAGGGGGGACCACCATTGTGTTACAGGTCTGGGGCCTTCTAAAACTGAGGTAGCATAGAGCAAACCACACCCTCCATTTCCAGCCCCCATGCAAACCAACACCCTCCATTTCCAGCTTCCATGCAAACCCTGATTCTTGGGATCAGAACAGAAAGACTTCAGAATTGTTGCTTATAGTAACAGGCATGAGTTTAACAGAATTGTAGAGGGATGGGAAAGGGGAAAAGGGAACATTCTCAAGGAAAATGGTGGATGGGTCTTCTCAGAGTGAGAGTGTGCCTTTCCTGTGTTCCAGTGTTATTGAGGGTACCAGGGAAATTTCCAGAGAGTCTCACCCAGGTCCACTTCTTGTCTTGTCATCCTGATAACGGGATGACATTGGACTTTCAAGTCCTCACTGCCATCACAACTGTAGGTCACATCAGCCCATGCTAACTAATTGTACTAACAGGAAACTCTCCTTATAAATTTTATGATTGGGCAGATTATCCTTTTGTCCCTGAGTTCCAGAATCTGGCATGTGTGAGGGTCACAAAAGTCTCTATTTTCAGAGTAATTTGTATTATAATTGGCATTGGAGCCTTCATTTCTCCTTCACATAACAGGTAATGTGATGAGGACTGTAACATATTCTGTCAACCTAAGCCAGGCAGGGCTGCAGGTAAATTGATTTTTTAAAAAGAAATCATGTGGGAATTAGACAATTTGTCCATTTAATACAATTATTCCCCTAACTTCATGTTCCCACAACTCTAGTCAATCTTATCAGTTGAAACGTAAATCAAAAATGTCTTTTAGAAACAGGTCACTAGTGGCTATTCTTATACGTAACATTGATAATCTAGATAAATAGGATTTTTGCCTAAAGAGAATGTAGAATTTATGAACCCATACTATTCTCTGGCAATTCTTCTCGGTGCCAAATGATTTCACGGAGAGTAAACAGAGGCAATACATTTATGGAGACTGTACAAGATTTAATTTGCCGAAGTGTCCTAGTAATCTATAGAATTTGAAAATTTTATATCTATAAATAACATATAGTTGAGAAAGTGGGCAGAATCTTCCCTGTGATTCTGTAGAAGCCAAGGCAAGACTCTGAGTACCCTCAGTGTGTTTGTCATGTCCTGAGAGCTGAGATGTCTCTGAAGGAACCGAAGAGCAAGAGCCATGCTGCCTGAGATTGCCCAGGTGTTTAGCACCTCTCTTCCACCAGTCAGCTTTGTAAATGCACTCCAGCCACCCTGTCATGGGGGAACCCAGTACAAAGCCAAAAAAGGAGTATTTGGAGTATTTGACACAGTAGAGACTCAATGAAGATAGTCAAATAATACTACATTTCTACAAACCAAATGAGAAGTCTAATAAAAATGTTTTTAAATTGTTAAGTTCTAACAAATACTGGGCTCTGGTTATATTAATATACACTGGAGCTACTTTGCTTCCTTATTTAAAAATGACAAGTGCTTTTGAATAGCTATATGAGTTAAAATTCAATTTTGTGACTGTGTACTAAATTATAAGTACAATAACTTCAAAACTGGAACTGTAGCCTTTTATACCCAAAACTGAATTATAATTGTTCAAACCAAGTAATGTACAATGAATGAATAATATAGGCTTTCTTTGGATTTCCTCTTTAAACCAGTTCACTTCTAAACTGCAAGTGAAGTTAATCCATGTTTAATAATAGATCTGTTCAAATTACAGTGGTATGATCTGCAGCTAGACTGAGCAATCCATAAAAAGGATTTAAATTATTCATATATACCTATGTTAAAGTCAAATATTCTGTGCTGTTGGTGCTATCTTCTGTGCTATTGGTGACAAAACCTGATCTCTAAAGGAAAAGAAATTCTTAACAATACCACTAATCTTTTTTATTTTTCATAATGAAAACTGTAGGAAAAATATATTATGTATATAAAAATTTAAAATAATATGAAATACTAGGTACTTTGAGTTCCTTGAGGACAAGAACTTCGCCATATTCATCTTGAAACATTCAAAATACAACAGAGCTAGTGTATGATAGCCAATTAAATATACAAATGAATAAATATAATCTTAAAAACAGAGCTGAGAGGCTAAAGCAGTTTAGATGGAGTTGACGTGACAAGAAATCTCTATGGATCATGCCCCACTGATGCCAAGGTTATCATTGTATGTTCCCTGAATTAACCAATGGTCAACAAAATCTACACAACTGTAGATGCTATTTTACTTTATGTAAAACCATCTGTAGTATAAAAGTTTATTTACAAATGGCTGTCTTTATTATAATCACAACAACATTAATATTTTGTGGTCAACAAGGAATAGGAAAAAATGCTAAACATTTTTTCATCAGGAAAATAAAATTAAAACCCCATTGAGGTACTGCAGACTTTAGAAAGCTAGAGAAAAACATGGTTTTCACCATTAAAAAATGACTAATATTCCAGGTGATAGATATGTTTATCCTGATATAAATATTACACAAGATCAAAGATGTTGGAATACTTTGAGTAACATACAAAGATGTTACTCCACTAATGTCTACTTTTTATGCTTTTGTGTATTAGTTAAAAATAAATGTAATTAAAATTAATAAATGAACAAATAAATAATTTGAAATATTTTAATTTTGAAAGCACATAAAACTCATCAATATCAATTTCATAATCAAGATGATTATATACCAAAAACAATAACAAATGTCCTTTGGAAAGTAATTAAATTTCTGAAACACCCACTTGCAAAGATACAATAAATCATTAATAGTTTATATTTCTACGTTGTTTTCTTTCATTATAATCAACTAAGATGCAAAAGCAATAAGAATATAATGCACACAATAATAAGATGTGTTTTATCCTCTTCTATTCTTTTCTGATTAATCAAAACATGGTTTATATCTCCTAAATATCTTTGTTCATTTCTACACATTCGTGTCTTGTCAATCCTTCCATCTCATCATATTGTCTTCTAAGGGCACGTTTTTGGTTTGCTTCAATTTCATTGTTCACACTCACTTATGATCGATTTGCTGATGGATATCAAATATATTTTTCAAAGTTAAATCTTTACTGATTTTTAACCAGTAAACACAACTGATTGCAAATGATTCATGTGAGGAGCAAGCATATTCTACCTTTTTTGTTAAAAGTTAAGCTCACAGATTTTGCCAAACACCACTGTTTCTGTTTATGTTCTAGATCAGTTTACTGCACCCCTTATTGTGCTCCCTGCTCCTACCTGAAACCTGACCCCTGATGTCTCATGCCCTGTGTTTTCACATTAAATGAGATTCAATTTTCATCCTTTTGACATCTTCATTTCTTTTAAGCCTTTCTATTTTCATCCACTGTCATTATTCCATAGAACATCAAAATTTCTGTCTTTAATTATAACAAAATATTTGTATCAATCTTTACTACCATTCTCCAAACCTACTTTTCTTGTCTTTTTATTATTCTGCAATCAGTATACAATTTCAAAAATACCATTCATACCAAGTTCTGTCATCTGTTTTATTTTTTTCAGCCTTTACCTCTTTACTTTAGAACAATATTGAAATATCACACAGGCTAGAATAAAACAGACCTTAATTTTTTCTCACCTGGATTATCTTTATTATTGGGATAAGAAAGGTATGGGGAGAGAAATAAAGACAAATACAAAGAGTGTCAACTCTTTCTCACCCTGAATATTTTCTGTAGACTTAATTATTTCTTTTGTATTCAATTACTTTATTCTTAGTATCACTGCTTTTTTTCCACTCAAGAATGGGACAGATGATATTTCTACTACCTGAAATACAAATGATTTTTAATCTCTTTTCCCTAACATTATAGTGTAGATGCAGTGTTATTGTGGAGGGTCTCCCTGACACCTTTCTGTTTATTTCCACATTACCCTCTTTTCCTTGCTTTCTTTTGATTGGTATTTTAACGTGGTGGTTTCTTTACAGCATATTGTGCTTGATGATCATTATTCCATAAGCCCATCTAATGAAGCTTTGTGTTTTGTAAACATGGTCCCAAATATTAAGAATGGCATGTGAAGGTACATTAAGGAATAAATAAATGACAAAGTATTAAAATATTACTATTGTATTTATATTCATGATGAATAGTTTAAAGACTGTAATGAATAGTAGGTATAATGCAGTGTTGGTGACTTAAGTTGTTAATATGCAATATGCTTCAAGGAAGTTTGAACTATTTGGAAAATATTAATTATGAACATTTCCATATACTCAATAATGTGTGATAGAACTTGGAATCAAAGATGTATAAGATAAAGACACTTCTACTAAAAGTTCATGCTTAATTGATGAGATTACTATACAAACAGATTAAATATATCATTAGATATATTATTATATGATATATTGACATGTCAATATATCATGTAATAATATTTTGATATAAAAATGTTTTCTACTCTTGAACTCTGTGTGGTTCAAGGAATCTTCCTGAATTAAAGAAATTTTTATATCATATCTGTATAAATATATATTTGTATGTGGATTTCAGCATTTAGGTGAAAAGTTCTTCATGTAGTTTTAACTTCCTGAGAAAATCTGATACTAATTAAGTAAAAACTAAGGCTGGCATTAATGTTGTATATGTGATTTTGTTGGAGCAATTATGTTGATTTAAAGTACTCCTAAGCAGTTTGATTATGTTAGTATACCCATAAACAGTTGAAGGTTTAAAATAAAATATAAGGTCCCACAACATCAATTTGGATTCTTTATATTTGCATATATAATAGTGAGAAAAATGGGACCATTTCTAAATTAAGCTGATGATAGCGATGACGTTAATGATTATTTTTTCATGTTATATGATACACTGCAGTGCTTTACAAAGCAGTTTGAAAATTTTATAAGTGATTCATTCTTCAGAGTTTTACTCTTAGAACTGCTATTGAAATGTTGCCAATTCTAGGACTTATCTGCATTTGAGAATACAAATTAGTTTCATATAATTACTTCGGGGGAAAAAAAAGAAAATTAGAAAATGGTAGACACACTGCCTAGATTCCACCAGGAAAGCCAGGCATCTAAGAAAAGTAAGACAAGGGTAATTATATTGGCAATCAAAGGAATTAAAAATGACTTCAGTTTAGAAATATAAACAATTGGGAATTTAGGACACTGGAGAATTTAGCAACATGGTTCAAGAACTGATGTCCATTTAATGACATAGGGCACTTGTTTCAAATGCAGAGTTCTTGACAATTATCCCAAAAATTCTGATCCACATGTCTTGAATAGGGCCCAAGCATCTGTCCTATAAAAATTTGTCCCAGGTGACCGTGATGATGATAATCATGGTTGGGGAGAAGGGGAACACTAGTAGAGAAGAAAAGGCCAACCCAAGGATATTACTCTCAATCAGCATGCATAAAAATATTATAGCGTTTCTAAAACATGTTGCAATCAATTTGAGAAGGAGAGTAGGAGAGTATTGCTGCTCAGACACCACAGATAATCCCAACACACACTTGTCCCCAGCTCCCTGGTCAATCACAGTGAGCCAGCTAAAACACTGTGAGGCAGTCCGTGCTGGATTACCGAAATGCAGGTTCAGAAACACAGATGCCTTCCAAATCCACCAACAGGAAAAGTTGGAGAAGTAGATGCCTTTTAGACTTGTGTTAAGTGAAGGATACACAGGAGAAACAACAAAGTGAGGGTAGACTCAATTTCATCGGAAAAACTAGATTCTCAGTGAATCTTTAGACTGTTGAATGAGACTACAGACAATCCTTTTGAGTATATCTCCTCTACTTCCCTCTGCACATCCAACTATCCCATAATGCTTGCAGTATCTAATCCCAACATGAACTTTGATACCTCCATGACTTTGCTTAAGCAGTTTCTTCCACTGTAATCCCCTCCTTCTCCCTACAGCAAGGTACATTTTCCATATGTTTATTTATGCATTAAAGTTGTACATAGTGGTAGGATTTGTAGTTCCATATTCTTACATGCACACAATGTGTTTTTTAGTCTTTTAAAGACTCAGATTAAATGACAGGTCATATGGGATGTAATGAGAATACTTTGTATTTTCATTAGGCATTTAATTTATTTCACCAGATACTTCCTTTCTCACAAAATGTTCAGGATTTAGAGAACAGGTAATTTGGATCCTAAATTTTCTTCTTTTTAAAAGTAACTTATTTAGTTACTAAGAGTCACATAAATTAGGAAACCTTTTAAAATGATCTGTAATTATAATTGTCATCTATTTGCACACTTGTGTCACTCTCTATTTTTACATGTTGTTTGGATTTAGTAGCTCTCCTCTACTGAACCAACACATGGCAAAAGCGATACAATGTAATTTCTGAGATTACTTTATTATGAAAAGATTAACTTCAATCTTGCAGGCATTCTCCATCTCCTATGCTTATTTATTTATTTATTTATTTATTTTTGGTACTGGAGATAGAACTCAGGGGCACTTGACCACTGAGCCACATCCCCAGCCCTATTTTGTGTTTTATGTAGAGATAGGGTCTCCCTGAGTTGCTTAGCGCCTCATTGTTGCTGATGCTGGCTTTGAACTTGCAATTCTCCTGTCTCAGCCTCCCTAAGTGCTGGGATTACAGGCTTGAGCCACTGCGCCCGGCTCCTATGCTTATTTTGATCATGCTGACTGCATATTATAAACTGCCCTAGAGTCTCAGGTGATAGGAACCTGAGAGTAGTCTGGGACCAACAGCCTGTGAGATTCTAAGTCTCAAGTCTATCATCCTACAAGAAACTGAATGTTAATATAACCTATAGATTGGACATAATTGCAGTCTAATGAGAGAACATTTAGAGACCTAAGTTTACCACAAATGAATATATGATATAATAAATGCTGGTGTTCTAAGTGATCTAATTCTGATGCAATTGGTAATATAGCGTAATTAACTGGGCTTCCTCTTCAAATACTGAGAACCTGCTGGCAAATGGCAGTTGTGGTGATTGAGAACACATTTCAAATGTTGTCGTCTTTCTCTCTTAATGTATAATTATGATCCCTCTGTGATTCCCAGTATCATCCTCCTCTTATTTTTGAAAAAGTGCTTCTTGTCTATTTTTGTGGCATAGCTATCCCATCTATGGAACATCTATATTATATTTTTTAATTTGTAAATGTGTTTGAAAATTACCTTGACTACTGACACTACTCATATAAAATAAAGGAAGGAAGCAGAGGCTAGTGGATACACATTCCTGTAAAACTGTTGGCATTCAATACACAGAATGTACTTTGTACTGAAAGAGTCCGGGGCTCCAGTCCCAGGTTTGTCCTCATTAGCTACCACCTGGGCTATGAACAAATATCTCAGGACGTTGATTTCTTCACTCCTACACCAAGGATAGTAACACTTACCTTGCAAGTTTATCAAGGGGAATCACATGAGTTAATGAGTGTACAAGCATTAGAATAGTTTAATAACTAATTTATTCTATTATTACTTTGACTTGTCTGAAAATATAATTGAATTGTTAGTTTATTTGGCATACAAGGAATCATTTCAGAATATTCTGCCAAAAGGTCATTTATTTCTGCTGAAATCCTCCATCACTTAAAAACCATGTAGTGGTCAGTCAATATTTTGCAACTTCCTCCTAATGTTTACTTAAATCAGAATTTTCTGGAATTAAGTGTACTTTCATAGTTATAACTTACTATAATTCATTAGTTTGGTTAAGTTCTATCTATGCCTTCACTGCAATGTCCTTGATAATGAACACTATTTATAGTTTTCTCATGACCTACAACAAACAATGCTTTGCAGAAGATAGTTCTTAATATAGTGAATAAAAATAAATGCATAATTCATGTTGAGCTTGAATTATAGTCAAAAATCGTGTAGCTTGATTTTTCTGTACATGTGAAAATCATATCACATGTTCTATATGAAGTAAAACAAGTTGTAACTTAAAAATATCTTAAAAATTGAAACAAATTGTTTCAATTAAATTCCAACTCATGAAGTTACACATATATATAAAATTTCACAAAAAATAGCATTTAGGAAAACAGATCACTGTTTTTTTTTTCTTTTACTAATTTCATAATGAATGAAACCAACCAATGTTATTTGGATATGACCAAGAAAACAATTTGTCTCTTCTATAATCTGTATATGTTATAAATTGAAATAAACTATAGGATGTCAGTGACGTGACTGCTTGCCATTTTAACTAATGGCGTTTGTTACATTAACACCAAAAAATTTAGAAACATCGGCATGCTGAAACTTTCTGGTAAGTTGAATGAAGTAAATTTTGAAGCTTCCCTCTCTTTTAAACTTCTCAAGATTAGTTTTATGAAAAGAGAAAATTAGTAATGCATAAGAGAATTATTAGGAGTCTAATAAAATTATTTAGACCTCTGACTTCAGCAATGCTGACTAATGACTGCTTTTTAATTAATTAAAAGTTGTTCAATCTTTGTACCATTTCATTGCACCTGCGAGTTTTTATAGAGGGCTCATGTCAAAACATAAACTAGTTCAATCTGCAGTTTGGTCTACTTACACAACTTTGTTCTTCATGCAAGAGGAAATAAGAGCGATTTATCTTGCACTTATTCACTATGATGATAATGTCTGTTCATGGGCTAGCTTGATCACTGAGGTCAGCTTAAGGAATTGAAATATTAATAATGTTTATTTTAAAACTGTGCATTCAAAGAAAATAAAAGCTCACATTTAGCTTTTATTATGGAATGTATAATTATCACGTGGTATGAGTTAGGCATTTTTATTTTGCATACAGAAATATAGTCTTTGTCCTATCAGACTTCTTTAATGGATTTGATATCCATTCAATAGTGTGTGAATAGACACTGGAATGGATGGTGAGTCTGTTTTAGGGATATCTGTTTGACATCACCCTTAGATTGTGTGTGTGTGTGCACTCGCTCACACACACACAGCAACAAGAAAGAGAAAAGAAAGACAAGAGTATGTATAACCCACAGAATTCTCAGAAATAAGCATCTCTATAGAACTGTTGGTACCCAATCCACAAAATGTATTTTGGTAAAAGAGAGTCCAGGGCTCCAATCTGAGGTTTTTCCTCATTAGCTGTATGACACTATGCTATAAACAAATATCTCAAAATATTAATTCTCTCGCTCCTACAGTGTGGATATTAATACCCTATAGGATTATTGAGGAGATAGATTTCTTGGACACATGAAATACATCTCTATACACAGATGTATTTCCTGTGCCTAAATTCCCATGCTGACTAGGAGGGCCCAGAAACTACTTATCATCCATAACCTAGGATTTCCTAACTTTCATTTTGCGGGAGCATGTGCACTAATCACAGAGATAAGTAACCAAATAAGGTTCCATAAATTTAGAAAATCTAATCTTTCAGTGATTGAGGATATTTACTTCTTCCACACAAGGGTTCGTACTTTCTTCCATGTTTCAAATGGTGGAAACTTAAGGCTCTAAAAGGAGGCCCTGGGCCTTATACTTATGTCTGTCCACATACCATAACCATAGTTTTTTAGCTATTGGGAGAAAGAAAAATGTTGTAACTATTTTTCACCAATGGATTATCCACATTCAGCCTCAGGTAAGCCAAGGTCCTACCACTACTACTTCAAAATTATGCACATTTGTGTGTGTACTAAAATTAATTAGTTTTCTCCTAGAAAATATTTTATTATGGAAAATTTGTCTATAACAACTAGAAGTTACTTGAAAGGATTGCCCCTGGTCAGTTGTCACTTATTATGTTTAAACTATCAATGTGATTTTAACATGATTCACAAAGGATTTGCATTCAATAATTTAGGGAACTCTTTTTCATAAATAAATTGCCCTCAAAATTCTTCTAGGATGAATCATTGGAAGTGATCATGAAGGAAAGTAGGACTCATATATGCAATTGCAACAGAATGCAGAACGAGGGAAGAAAGAGGCCAACTGCAAAGGTAGATTACAGCAAACAGTGTACAGAGAATGCAGGTGGAGGGGCCATCAAAAACGAATGACGGGCTGGGATTGTAGCTCAGCGGTAGAGCGCTTGCCTCGCATGCGTGAGGTCCTGGGTTCGATCCTCAGCATCACATACAAAGCAATAAAATAAAGACATTGTGTCCATCTACAAATAAAAAAAAATAAAAAAAAAAAAACGAATGACTGGCATTCTGCTCTACAATAGTATATTAGTTCAAGTAGTTCACGTCATATTGCTGTCTCTGAGCCTAACTGAGTAAGCAGGTTCAATTTGAAAGAAAATGACAAGGAAGAAAAATGTGATAGAAGAACAGCCTATAATCTACCTTGTCAAGAGTGTGTGAATTTTCTTAGGGTAAAGTGGACATAACAGTAAGGAACTGTTGTAGAGAAATCATGCTATTAACTCACCCAAGAAGGCTGCTTGACAATCAAGAGGAAATTAAGAAACTCTAAGGTTTACTATTGTATGATGGTATCTGATTCCTATGCAAATGTTCTCCCAAACCTCTAACATCAAAGAACTCACAAAATCAGCTAGGCACGGTGGCACAGACCTGTAATCCCAGCGGCTGGGGAGGCCAAGCCAAGAGGATAACGAGTTCAAAGCCAGCCTCAGCAAAGACAAGGTGCTAAGCGACTCAGTGAGACTCTGTCTCTAAATAAAATTTAAAATAGGGCTAGGAATGTGGCTCAGTGGTCAAGTGCCCCTGAGTTCAATCCCAGGTACCAAAACAAACAAACAAACAATAATAACAACAACAAACTCACAAAATCACACAAGAAAATAAAGAAAATATTTGGCCTTTGGACATTTGCCTTTATTATCAGTGCAATTCAACCCTAAATATGCTGGGACAGATAAGAGGAATTTATGTATTTTTCTTTCTTCACTTACAGCCCAAGAGACTTGAAAGTCTATATCCTCATTCCCACATTCTCAAACATAAAATGTATGGTTTCTTTGTAATCTTCAGTTATTTATTTCCATTTTACCAAAAAGAAACCTCGAAATGGAATGAAAAAATAACATTTCATATGTCTCACAATTCTGTGGGTTTTAAGAATCTGGACAGAGTGCCTGAGTTAATGTTAGCTTCACATGGTAATGGAAGGTACATTGTAGTATTTATCTAGAAGGGGATTGGACAAGGGGTTCCAAGACTGATATAACCAGTCAACTGACAGGTAAAGTTGGAAGACTGAGCTGAGCTGCAGTTGTGATCTGAACATCAACAGGTGATCTCTCTCTTTATGGCAACCTCGGAGTAGCCACTGGAAATCTAAGAATTAAGTGTTGAAACGACAGGGCAATAGTTGCCTGTGCTTTTATAGAGATATATTTAACAACCAGAGCTATCTGAAATTAGTGAAATTGGCTAAATATCTCCTAAAGTTATGGGGTAATGTGTTTGACTATTTATGTTGAGAAGTAGTTGTTAAAGATAAACAAAACTGTTCCATATTTACACCCCTACTGAGTTGAGACTGATCCAAACTCCTCAGCAGAACAGTTCATAGCTTCTCTCTGATCTGAAAGGTGAAATTTGCTGCCAAAGTATTATAAATTTGCACCAGATGCACAAAATAAATGAGGAAACAAAATGAAAGATATTCAGAAGGGATTTTCCAAAACTTCTAAGATATCAGAAGCAGAAGGACAAGGGAAATGCATTCCTGTTGAAAATAACCAAGTCAAGACTCAAATGTCACTACTTCCATCCTAATCAATTCCTTGAAAAAAATTTGATCATATTCTCAATTGTACTGTCAAACCATAAGAACAACAATTAAGCTCAGTTGACAGGACTCTCTTTTGGACCAAGCAGAAACCGACACAAGGAACAATTCTAAGGATTCTGTGCAGCTCCTTGCAGAATTACACTGAAAAGTGTATTCCACAGTTCCATTCATTAAAAATATATTGTAATGACAGGAGAGAGAGGGAGATGATTTTTTTAAATGCTGTCCTCAATTTCAAAAAACATTTTAGCACTAGTGATTTTATTTCATTATTATTTCTTCTTGCCCATCCTATAAAACTCTCAGTGATATAGACACAAGGATCATGCGTGGCAGAGAAGCTGTCACTCTGGTGAATTTTTGAGAGTACAGAGTGAAAAGGATGAGGCCACACAATGAAATTCTCTGCTAGGTATTCATGCGATCCTGCAAACAGGGCTCATTGACAGCTTTCACAATTTCTCTGGACTTATACAAGGAGGAAAGGGAACAAGTTTCTGAGTTTCCCTGGGAGACCATTCAGCTGTCATAGCAAAAATGAAAAACATCTCAGCAGAGACTCATTTAAAAGTGTTAAATCCAAAGAACTGCAGCATAACATTGATTCAAATGTCCATGCCATACTTACTAACTTTACTCGCAATTATGGAGAAATTATACTGTGCAGTGCTTTCTCTGTCTAGTAATTCATTAGTGGCGATGGTTCCTTCAGTTCCATCTATTGTAAAGTAGCTGTCTCCATCACTCTTCCAATCTATGAAGTACCTGCATGTGAAAAGAGTAGATGCAAATGTGCAATGATTACACATTAATCATAATGGCAGTTAGGCTAACTTGACACAGTTCCTTATTTTTCTCCCTGTAGCTATTACCCACCTTGCAATAAAGAAGAGTGTAAATGACAGCTTCTTTATTGCAAAGTCAGTATGCTCAAGGGGAAACTGGAAATAATGAAAGATTTAGTACTCCTGCTGTTCGTATTATTTTAGGGTCTTGACACCTTGAAAGCTCAGCAGAGACTGAAATTCTAAAGCTGACCATGGGTTTCCTTAACCTACTGAATATTAAAACTTTTTGAGCACTAAAAAAATCCTTAACAGTCGCTGTGGAAGAGCTTAGGGTAGGGAGACTTCTACAAACAACTACAAAATCTATGCCAGAACAGAGGTAGAATCTTGATGTTACTATAGACAGAAAAAAAAATCACATTATGGAAAATGAAGGAAAAACTCTGCCAAATTGGTGACTGTATAAAAATATTTTCCTTCAAACACATATAAAAGAGTCATCGCTATTTTATTATACTATACATCAGGACAACTTTCACAAAGAAGTGGTAACCTTGGCTAATATCTCTTTTATCTTTTTTATTATCTCACATACTTTGTAATAAAGAGTGCTGACTTATATGAAGCAATTGGAGTAGAACATCCAAGAAAATGAATAACAAAACAGAAATTGCATTCACTTAAGTTTTTAGGAAATGGTAAACGCATGGACTGATGTATTTTCAATCATAATAACAAGAGCTAGCATTTTTAAAGCTTTTCGTGTACTAGATATCACTCTCAGTGTTGATAAATATTAACATTAATTTATACAATAACTCTAAAAGTATATTATCAGTCTCTCCACTTTAGAGAAATTATAGAAATATAAACACAGAAACAAGAAAGAATTTGTCAAGGATCAAATAGCTTGAACATTTGATGCTGATATTTAAGCCAGGTCAGTAATGATCCCCATGTGATCATCGACTCCATATTATTACCAAATTGACAAGGGATGTTATAAGGAAGGATTCTGATGATCATATGGTGTGATGCACAGAACATTTATTAACATTATTTTTCTGGCTGGGAACCAAAGATAGGTTCAAAGTAGTAGCTGAGAGCAGGTGACATTATTATAGTTGGCTCATTGAAATACTTATGTCATAAAAATGATCCCATTTTCATTATGAAAAGTCAGTTAAGGGAAGTATATTTCCAAACAGCAAGTTATTAATCTGGCAAGCTTGTTATTATTCTGATAATTGTGTGGTGCTCATGTCACTGCTGTCAGAGATCAAAACTTGTTTGCCTTTACAAATGAGATTTATGAACTTAACTTGTCAATATTTGTTAGTAATTGATTTTCCCACCAGAAGTCACTGAATGTAATGGAACAGGATATAAACCATGCTATTAATCTGCTTTTGATATCTTGGCTGTTGATTTGAGGTGTGAGAATGCATTGAAGTCATATGATTTTCAGTGTAATAGCTTGTGTTATCAGAATGTTATTGTTATCAAAAATATAAATGAAGTTAAGTCACATTTAAAAGTCAGCAAGTATGGGAATATAATAAGTCTAATTCTCTCTGTGGCATGTTCTTTTTTTAATAAGAAAGCATTTTCTCACAATATTCCTTTTAAGTACCTTTATTCAACTAACTATATGCCTAATTGAAGAAAACTGCCACCGAAGGCCCTTTCTTATTGGCTGGCAATTTGGAAATAATTATCAATGCATACTCTGCTCAATTTTGCAATTCATTAAATGTTTTTCAAGTGTCTTCTATGCACTAGACACATGCTATAGCTGAAACATGAAAACAAAGTAAAATATCAAAGAGTTGGAGTTCAACATATCAACAGATGCTCTCAATGTCTGATAGAAGGATAGGGAAGACTCTAAGGAGAGGCAAGAAAAGACAACTAGTGTGAATCAAATGGTTCAGGAAAGCCTTCCTGTGCATGATATTCGGTGACACTGGAAGGCTGTGTAGAACTGACCATGAGGGGAAAAAAAAGGACTAAAATACCCAAAGTGAAGGGAGAAAGAAGTTGTTTCAGGGAGGAGCAACCACAGTAGCTGACCTGTGAAAGTAGTGTGGAGAATTACACATTGTTAGCAATTATATAGAAAATACTTGAGAGGAACAATATCAAGAAGGTAAGTGATTTATGTTAAAGAAGGCCTTACATATACTATTGAGGAAGCAGGCCACATGCTGAAGGGGATCAATACTACTGAGAAGGGTCACTGGGTTATGGGGTTAACAGTTAGTCACCTGGAAGGTAACTTGTTGGATGTATTTGAAGAGGGCCAGACTATGAGCATTTCCAGTTCTCCAGAATCTTTCCAAAAGACAGAGACTTGTAAAGAGACTTGATTCAATTCACTATAAAAAGGAGTGAGGATCACTAGGGACATGCAGACCAAAGAAGACACAAGAGCATGCTAGCTGACTTTAAATTGGTAGAGATAGACATGTGCAAGGGGTGACAGATTTACTTGTTATGTTTTGATGGAAGTTGTAGGACTAAAGAAGAGAACCTATATAAACGCAGATTTCAGATACATAAAACAAAAATATATACATTAGAACTGCAAAAATTAGAAAGGGTTTCCTCAGGAAACAGTATACACCATGGCTGATTTTGCAACTGCTCCAATAACTTCTCACTTTACAAAAATGTACTTCACTTTCCATAAGCTTTATTGAGATACAACTCACATGCTAAACAATCCATCCACTTAATCTCTAAAATTCATTTATTTTAAGTATAATCAGTGTTGTGCAAGAATGTGGTATTTTTTAGGAAATATTTTAAATTTATTAACTCTATATCCATTTATTGTGACATGTTTGATTTTGGGGAAATTTTATTTATATGGGTAAAAATTGTGATGAGATCAAGGAGTAAGGTAATTCTGCTCCTGAGGAGTTTGAATGATAAAATATATTCTCTTGCCTCCTATTTAAAAGTCATTAGCTCCTGTGTAAGTAGACCTTGGTACATGATTTATTTTGCATACTCTCCAACATGACAGACAAGAACCACTACTTTATTTTATTTTTAAATTTAAATTTACCATAGAGTTCTAAGAACACTTTAAAATACCTCTCCCATATATTTATTTGTTAATATTTTCCACATTCATTTTTAACTTCATGTATACACATATTAATGTTTTGACAGACACATTTGAGAGCTCCTTACAGATTTCATATCCCTTGGATCCTAAATACTAACATATTTTTCCAAAATGAAAGACAACTAATTTGTCCCAATATTGTTAAGGTTAATGTTAACAATTTGGTTAGTCCAGAAATAAATATTTCCACATTTATTCTCAAAGGAAAGTCAAAATAAACAGATGTGAGTTCCCTGTAATTTTAGGAAATTCTGATGCCTAGTTTATGGGAAACTACAAGTCAGAGTGAGTGACTTTGCCCTTGTTATGATTTAGATGTTAGGTATTCCCCCAAATCTCATGTGTGAGGCAATGCAAGAAGGTTTAGAGAAGAAATGATGGGGTTATGAGAATCTGAACACAATCAGTGAGTTAATTCCCTGGTGGGATTGAGTGGAAACTAAAGATATGTAGAGTGTGTATGGAGGAGGTGAATTATTGGTTGGGGTGTGTCCTTGGGGTATGTATTTTGTATTTGGCAAGTGGAGTCTTTTTCTGTTTGCTCACTGATCATAGTGTGAGCTGCTTCCATCTGCCATGCTTTTCTGCCATGATATTCTGCCTAACCTCAAGCCCCAAGGAATGGAGTAGGCTGTGTATGGACTGAGACCTCTGAAACTGTGAGTCTTCAAATAAACTCTTCCTCCTCTAAAATTGTTTTATCAGGTCTTTTAGTCACAGCAGTGAAAAAGATGACTAAAACAACCCTTTATTGAAATCCTAGGCTAACAGGCAGAAGGAGACCCCCTTACCAAGAAAGGTCACTAACTAAATGTTTTCTCAGGGTCAATTAACCTGTGTTGATAGACTGACTTCACTTCACCCACCTTCACATTGCCCTTACTCCCTGGAAGGCCCAGTCTGATAGGCAGAAACTCTCTCTCAGCTCTCCAAGATCAATATTCCTGAACTCTTCCCCTATGATCTTTGAAGTCCCACAATATCAGATTCACCAAAGGACAGATGGGGGGGGCTGGGATTGTAGCTCAGCGGTACAGCGCTTGCCTCACGTGCGTGAGGCCCTGGGTTCGATCCTCAGCACCACATACAAAGCAATAAAATAAAGACATTGTGTCCATCAACAACTAATAATAAAAAAAAAAAGGACAGATGAGGGTATATGGCAAAATGATACAAGTGTGTTATCATACACAAAAGGGTTGAGACATTAGTGGGGCTCAAAGAGGTGAGGTTGCCTGGTGTAGTTACTTGATAAAAATTTTGAAAAAATGCATGGTCTTTTGCACAACATCGAGTACTCAAATTGGCCAACTTTGCCACCAGATATTTATAATCATGCAAACCATGGTTCATTAGCTTTTACATAGTTTTATATTTTGTGCCTTTTGATTACATTGTTTATTCTTTTTACACATAAGCACTGTTACTTAATATAGTATCTGCATTTGCCAGTTTATTTTTCCCATAAATTTTATTTCTTTTTCTTCTATTCCTTCTCTACTGCTTTCTTCTGCATTAAGTAAATATTTTGCAATGTGATATAAATCCTTTTACTTTTTTCATTGAATCATTTTTTTTTTCTTATACCTGCTCTGAGGTTTACCATCTATACCTTATCAGATTCAAATTCCTACTTACTGAATTCCAGAAGTATATAGAAATGTTGCACCTATGTAGCTATGTGCTTTTATTATATAGCATATTTCCACAAGCCATTGTGTATATATGTCAAAAATCTAATAAAAGATGGTAATAATTATGAAATATGTCTATTAAAGCTTAAGAAAAGCAAATAATTGGAGAAGAGCTACAGAGCTCTGTGTTCTCAAGGACTCTGTTTTAGCCTGGGCAAATTCTCTGAGCCACTGCTCCAGACATTGTGTGAAGAAAGCAGCCTGTGGACTTCCTGTTTTGCCTCTTATGGTCCAGGGTGATTGAACCTCACATTATTAGTCTGCCTAGGGTAGAATCTCCACCTGTGTGTGGTACTGAGTGGAGGAGAGAGGCTACTGTTCTCTTAGTCACACTTACTAGGAATTTAGCTTTTGAAATCTGGAGGAGGAGGGGGTGAGAATGGTTGGCAGCCTGACTCTCCCCACCATTCTATATCTTGATTGCCTACTGAGGATAGAGAAGCCATATCTCTTCAACTACACCTACCCAGGGTGAACTTTTCTACCAAAGTAACTTGGAAATAGTAATGAGGGGAGGTAGTAGGTTTGAAGTCAAGGACCAAAGACATTTGTTATTCTTCATAAATTTTAGTTGACTTTCTTGAGTAAGATGGTTCGTCATGTGCTATTAGCCTTCAAGAAATTTTTGAGAGACAGTAATGATGGCTTTTGATTTTTATCATAAATTTTATGATTTGTATTTGTTTATTTGTTTCACCAGAGAGTGTGTTTACAAAGTTCCACATTGGCCATTCATTAAGTGGAATCTCTATCAATTCTTATAATTCTGTTCTTCCTTTATATTGCACTTAGTCTACATGTTATTTTTAAAATATTTCATTATTTGTATCTCTACCCATCTTGAAAATATAAAGATCCTTCATAGATACTATATAATGTTCAACTCATATGCAGATTCTGGCTAATGTAACATAGTTTGTGTACATTTCCTGCTGGCAATTCAATCTTTTTTCTTTCCTACTGCCTTTTAAATTATGTAACTGTGGAGACTAGTTCTGTTCATCTTTTTGTTGCCAACTGCCTGGGATATTACTCTCCACAGATAACTTGCAACTTAAATGTTTCATTGAATTTGATGCACAGATATCATTCTTCCTGCCTATATGACAGTTAAATATTTCCACTGATAGGCAATATGTTTAGATTTTTAAGAATAACTTATTCAGGAAAACCCATTTTTATTTCTGATTTGCAGAAAACTTACTTAGTTTTAACAATCAAATTTCTAAATCCCAGAAAAACTCCACAGTCCCAGACAAAGCAAAAATTTAACATCTTACTTATAATTAATACTTGAAGAATGTTATAATTTATAAAGCTGATTCAAACAGAAATCCAACTTTGTACAGTTAATTACATGCATTTTAAGTGTTTTGACAACATATTAAATACTCAATAGCTTATATAATGTATACATAAAATAATTATGTCAGGCTGGTGATGTAACTCAATATTAAGATGCTTGCCTAGAAAGCACAAGGCCCTAAATTCAATCTACAACACAAACAAACAAAACCTGTAAATAAATAATAATATGACTATAGCATCCTGTAACTTGCTACCATAGTAAGCAAATTGCAGTGCAATACATAAATTAACTATTACTGACATGCAATGAAATAGTTTGAAGAGCACTTATTTTCTGGACAGAAATAACAAGTGATGTACAAAATCACTCATTCATTTTGCAGTTAGGTTTGGAATCTTTCTTTCTGATACATACTATTTTCCTTGTTTTCTATAAAATTTGTAAAATAATATGTTCCTGACTGTAACTGTATTGCTATAAAGATACAATGTGTTGCTTAGACTTAAAATCATGCTTATCAGCTCCCACATGTGTTTGTGTTTTTCCCTTCCTCCCTCTTTCCACATTATTTTATATTAATTTCAAAATAAAATATCCTTCTGTACTCACAAACTTATGCTTAGTTCTGGCATCAAGTTATGATATACATTACCTTCAACTTTAAATTACCTGAACTACAAAGCTCCACACAAATCTCTCAAATACTAACCATGAGCACAAATATATCTATATCATACAATGGTTCTTGTATTTGGCTCTCATTCACCATTTTCTGGCACTTGGTTTTTAGATCATCTCCTTGTGAGATTTGCCACCCACTTTCTCCGGATGCTCTGTTACAAGGAAGCTTTCTGATTTCTGTTATATGACTGAAACTTATTTGGACTAGTATTTTCCTGAAGCCCTGCCTTCACGCAACTGACAGAATCCTGTGCTAGATGAAATATTAAGTGTTGGACAAGAGTTATCCTTTTCTATTGTGACAGATTGCCCAATATAACAATTGGAAGACTCTAGAAGAAAAGAACTGCAATGATCTGACAATGAAATCACACCTATAATTTTTGGACATTTCCAGAAAGACAGGATATAATTTTCATATACAGAAGGGTTTTTCAGGAGATACAACTTCCTAGAGTCAACCATTACATGCTTTGAGTTTCCAAAAGTCTACATAAAATATAAGGATAGACTGATATTTAATTGTAACTAGTCACAACAGCATAACATGAACTTATAATTTGGAGGAACACACCATTTACAATAGGCAAAAGACATAACTACAAAGTATGTTTGTACCATGTCCTACTCAGTGATAGATGAGATTTAAATGAAAAACTAGATTCTTATGATACATGAAACAATTCATACAGTTATGTCATAACTATTGCAAAGAAAACTGGTTTAACAATTGCACAGAAATAGAAAACTAGAACATTAACCTGACCTGTGAAGGCTACTTGATAGAGTACAGTTTTATTACTTCTCTGTAAATGAGTTTTTAGAAATGCCTCAAAAACTTTTATTTTCTTCATTAGGTAAGCATTCCCCTTAAAATTCTTTCTTTTAATTTACCTAAATAACTTCCTCAGAGTTAATGGAAAAACTAACTTTGACCCTATCCCAATTCTCAAAAACATTTTGTAAAAAGTACTTGATAGTCTAGAACTACTCTAAAAGTATTACATCTTATTCTTAGGCAATAAAAATGTAGAAATAATGATTCAGATCAATGTAGGAAATATTCTTGTTCGGGTAATAATAATATATCAAAATCTCTTCATTCTTATCTCCTCCAGGTTGCAATATTTTCTTTTCTTTTTCTTTTTTGTCTTTGGGCAGCTAATGAAATGAAAGTCAGTTCAATCTATTTGCAGAAACATTTTACTGAAAACTTAAGCCATATACAACAACACTTAGAGTGTAATTGCTTCCTTAACAATAATAATTAAACTTTTTTTCTTAGGGATCTCAATGTTTATCTGAATTTTGTTAACTTGCATTTGCTGATTTCCTATTAGTTTCATTTATTTATATTTTCTTATTTTCCTCCCCATTCTTCATTTTCACTCAGTAGATTTAAAGTTGTATCTCAGTTTTGATAGTTGTATTGTTTGTTTTAAATGTTTATTGATAAACTAAATACATTATAAAGTTAGAATAGTTAAATAGATGTCACTCTTGCTTGACCCTGTGGTGCACACCTGTAATCCCAGGGATAGGAGAAGTTAAGGCAGGAAGATTGTAAGTTTCAGTGAAGCTCAGGCAATTTATTTAGACCCTGTATGAAAATAAAATAAAAAGAACTGAGGATGTAGCTCAGTGGTAAAACTCCCCTGGGTTCAAGAGAGTTCACATACACACACACACATACACACCACACACAGATATTTCACATTTTTAAAAAATTCTCATTTGTATATAAGTAATATGCTTAAAACAGATATCTAAAGAGGTATAAATATACAAGAAGTGTTATTGAAATTATAATTATTATGCATTCATTTTCCTATAAGTTTTTCATACTTTCCTTATTTATTTATTCATTTATTTATTTATGTATTTAGTAGTGAGGATTGAACCCAGATGTGCTTTACCATTGAACTACAATTTCAGTCCTTGTAATTTGAGACAGAGTCTCACTAAGTTGTCCAGGATGACTTCAAAATGGCCATCCTCCTGTCTCTACCTCATAAGTAGCTGGAATTACAGGTGTGCACCAAGGTGACAGACCTTTTTTTTTTTATTTTGTAATAGTCACACGTGGCATCCTAACCATGTATCATTTTACACATCTGCATGTCGATGTCCAAACTCTGCTGTGCTCCACCATTCTCTTGTTCTATGTGGCCCGTATATTTTGTCTTTAGATTCTCAAAAAAATTTTTTTCTTTGAAAAAACCATCATCTGTCTCCAAAGCTTTTTATGTGGCCCTTTGTTCATTCTGTAGAGACCTTGAAGCAGCTTGCTATAATGGGGGAAAAATCAGGTTCACACCAATAATAAGCTTGGGTTCCAAACTTGATATCTTGAATATGAAACACAGATTCTCAGTTTTGTTATGTATTGAAAAATACAGATCAGAGGATTTGATAATATAAGTAAAGAATGTGCATAGTAAATACAGAAACCTCATCCCTAGAAGTATTTCTGATTCTGGACCTTATGAATCCTTCATGTGGTCCTGGTGTTCAATTCATTCCAGCTATTTTCTGAATTCCCTGTAGCACTAAATGCACATTTTGCCTTTGCTTATTCTGTCCCCATGAATGCTCCTCAAATTCTTCTGGGTGACATCCATCACTTATCTCCAACAAAATCCTCCTGTGTTATTTCTTTTGTCTAACCCTCTTATTTGAATTGATGTTCATGGTGGTTTCACTAAAATGCAAATAGCAAAACAAGAGTGTTTTGTTTTGTTGATTAATTAAGTTTTTTTCATTAGAGTTCATCACTGAGGTCGATGTTCCATGCATAGTACCATGTACTTACATGAGTACACTGTACTCTTTTATAAGAACATCTGACTGATCTTATTAACAATATCTGAGCCGGGCACGGTGGCGCAAGCCTGTAATCCCAGCACTTAGGGAGGCTGAGACAGGAGAACCGCAAGTTCAAAGCCAGACTCAGCAACGGCGAGGTGCTATGCAACTCAGTGAGACCGGGTCTCTACATAAAACACAAAATAGGGCTGGGGATGTGGCTCAGTGGTTGAGTGCCCCTGAGTTCAATCTCCAGTACCAAAAAAAAAAAAAAAAACCCAAAAAAAACACCAATATCTGAGCCATAGTTTAGACACAGAATTTCTTAATTTATATCAATGAGTGTTAAATATATTTTTCTGAAGTAATTTTCAGATAGGTTCAGCATAACTATTGTTTTGAAAGAGTATATGTTTGTTCAAGTCATCATTGATTTTGCTTACTCTTCCTAGGAGCCATGAGAAACAGTCTGAATAAATTTGTCATTTTATCTAAAGTTGATTACCGTTTGCATCTTAAAATGTGTATATTATATTTGAAAAAAATATTTATTTTTTCTTCTAAGCAAGCTAGATTTCCTACAACTAGATATGTGTACTCTAGTAAATTTACACCCTAAAATTATTCACATTCTTCTAACTCATTGAATGGTCTGTGACAGCTTATTTATTGAACTAATTTCTTTAGGTTTCTAATGATCATTGACTGTTACAGTATTTTTCAAGAAAAAGTATGATGCTTATTTATTCTGCATTTACAATAACTATTTTTTAAAGGTAAAATACATGCATACACAATTTCAAGTAAGTGTGACAAAAGGACTGTTCTCCAAAAACAATTAAAATTATAGAGAGAATGGATCCAAGAGTGGTGGCACATGCCTGTAATCCCAGTGGCTCAGGAGGCTGAGGCAGGAGGATGTCGAGTTTAAAGTTAGTCTCACCAAAAGCAATGTGCTAAGCAACTTAGTGAGATCCTGTCAGTAGACAGAATACAAAACAAAGCTGGAGATGGGGCTCAGTGGTTGAGTGGCCCTGAGTTCAATCCCTGTAACCTCCAACTCCTCCAAAAAAAAAGAGAGAGAGAGAATGGAAAAGGTTTTGAAATGTGTGCTCCCTCAGTATTTGGAGATAAAGCAAATAATCCGAACCACTAGCAAAAGGAAAACATAGCAGTTCTGGTCCGTGATACATTCCATGTTCACCTGATCAGTCTGCCCTTTGGAGGAGTTACCTAAAACACAACAGATCTATCTGAAATAGATCACCATCCTCCCCAATATAATGACTCTGAGTCATTGGATATATTACTACAATAATGCAAAATTTATTTGTAAATAAAAGTGAATTTATTGGCTATCTAGTTCCAAGGCTCATAAAAATGAGACCTTGGGGATCTGGTTGTATTTCTTCAAATATTTTTCCATCTTTCGTTAAGACATTATTTTATTTTCTGGGGATTTGGTTTGTCCCTCTGCAAACTAGTATCAGCTGTGGTATTGGGTGTGATGTGAGAAATATGAACATCCCAGAACTAGCACAAATTAAGTATGATAATATCTTTATATGTTGATAGTCACTTGCTACCAATATAAATAAATCCTTAATTTCATATAAGTTTCAATAGAATACTATGTCTTTTCCCCAGTGCAAACAAAATAAGCAATGTATGCTTATAAGGGTGTTGTTTTCCTTTAATATTGTCAACTATAAATAGGTTATATGAGGGAGATTCAGATGGAACAATAACATGATAAGAGCATGTCTGCAGTATGTATACCTAATTGTCTCACAGGGGCTAGTTCCTGCTGAGTTTATGAGCAATGGCTACACAAGGAGATTAGAGGAGATTACAGATAAGAAAATTAAATCACTGGTAAAGTTTAAAATTTATTTGAATAATTATGAAGATGTGATATAGCAAAACTATTTCTTTGTTCACAAAATCCCATTCCCTATCACTAAAATAGTTCCTTATACTCCACTTATTTTCCTTCATGTTAGATTTCTGCTTTCACAGGACCAAAATGATATGAATATTTCATTGCCAATGGAAGAACATTTAAGAAGCTAGTAGAAGGAAGTTACCTCCATCATTGGGGGCATGACTGTGACAGGGATATGGAGACAAGAACTGTTTTCTTTGGCTCTCTAGCCACCTTGAGGAAGACAGACCTCCTAAGCCCCACATTTCCACTACTTAAGGTATTGAGATCCCACAGGCCAAAAGTGAATTGGCCCAGAGGTTGTGAACTGAAACAATAATCCACAATAAGCCATCTTTAAGTTTATTTTTCTCAGGTATTTTGTCACAATGATGAAGAGCTGACTAACATGGTACTGTTTAACAATAATCTCAAAAATGTGCAACTACTTGAGTCAATACTCTATTGAACTAGCTTTTAATCCTATATGCAAAGTTGTTTAATATTTAATTTTTCTTGATTTAAAATATATATCCTAATATATAATGCAATATTATTAATAAAATGAAGTATGCATATTTATGTGTATATGTGCAAGGGCATTTTCCCAAATCTATCATAAACAGAGTTGGGGGGGGCACTTTTTTTCTTAAGGGCTTACATACCTGAGTGTTTTGACATTATATTTCTGAGACTTATGTTGTATTATCATAGCAAAACGCTCTCTGGTCAATCTCTTCTCAGCAAAATTTCCTTCCTCCCCCACTCTTTTTTTTTTCCATTGTGTAAAATAATTCTATGTTCTTAGCTGCTACATGCAGTTAATGGAAGGTAAATGCCATCAGCATATTTGCAAGTAGACTTCATGCAAAAACCAATTTCAGAAAAATAATTCTCTTGAGGGTCCTAAATCCTCAGGATAGCATAGTTATGACACAGTTGAATAAGGCAAAATCCCCAGTGATTAACACATTCAGCTGGGACTGCAGTTTCTAAATTCAGTGTCCGCTTTTAATGCTTACTTTGCCTCGAGTTTTTTTGGGTTTTTTTTTGTTTTTTTGAGGTATTTCAAATCAAGTCCTGTCTGCTTTTCCCCCCGGTCTACCTATTTGTATACAATATCTTTATGTTTTTCATTTAACATTTTTGGAATTGTTTGTGCTCATTTGATTCTACATGTTTTCAAGAGATGTAGGAATTTATAGTATATCTTATAGCGGAACTTAGTTTTAACTATTTTAAATAACCAGTGGTTAGCTATACCTAGAATTAATAAAAAAACCATGAAGGATAGTTTATGGTGTTGAAAGCAGCATGTTATTTGTTTCTTATTGTAAACCTTAAAAATACTTCCTTTTCCATAGTACAGTTTTATTTCTTTATGACTTTAGGAAGTTTTTCTTGTAGTACATTTTATCACTTAGAAGGGAATTATATTTATTTTTATGACCATGTTTTCTTTTAAAATAATGATGATTCAGATAGGTGTTATAAGGAAAAATAATAGCATTAAGACTTTATAAAATATTTATTAAGATAAAATAGTTAATCCTTTTTTAGAACTGTAGTCTTATCTCTTTACTTTGTATTTACAATGCAAATTTTAATATAATGAATAGATATTCGTAGGATTATCAAAAGAGCATATGCACTACAAGTATCTGATTATATATAAAGCTACACGGTCATGATCTGTACAAAAATAAATGCAGTTTTTCTTGGAAGCAAGTCCTATCATTTAATTACTGATAATCCTGAGCAAACATTTTGGTACAATTCTAAGACTAGAAACATGGACATTCTGAATGTCCCATGTATTTTTCTATGTTTATAAACAAAATATTTAATCATGTTGATTTTTACTTCATAAAGAAAATAGTTACAAATAAATATTTTGCTGTTTGGTTGTAGTTTCTAATATAGAAATCAAGTCATTCATTTAACAAACATTTAGTGACCTACCACTCTGTGCTAGGTAATTGTATTAGTCAGCAGTGTACTGCATGGACCAGAACACCTCTCAAGAATAACTTTGAGTAGGAAACATTTATTTTGGGTTCATGGTTTCAAAAGTTCAGTCCATGGTTGGCGAACTCCACTGCTCTGAACTTGCAATGTTAGCAAAGGAAAGTCACACAACTCATGGCAGTCAGGAAGGAGGGGTGGAGAGAGAGAGAGAGAGAAAGAGAGGGAGGAGAAGCCTAAAGACAAATACATTATATTATATATTATATTATATTTATAATATTAAATATTATATAATATTTATATTATATAATGTAATATATTATAAATATAATATAATATTATATTATAATGTTATATTATATTTATTATATCATATAATATAATAAATATATTAAATATAATAAATATGTTAAATATAATAAATATAATACGAGACCTTGTTCCCAGTGACCTACATCCTTCAGCCATGCCCCACCTGCTTACAGTTAGTACCCAATAGTTTGTTCAAGTTATTATTCCATCAAATGGATTAATTCATTAATTAAGTTATAGCCCTAACCACTGTCTAAAAGCCCCACCTCTGAACATGGCTGCTTTGGGAATCATGAGTTTTGAGGGGGGCATTTCTAGATCCAAACCATAGTATTAATGGTTGAAGTATGTGGGATTCATACAGCAATGCAGAAGAGAGGGGCTTGTTGAATTGTGATTATAATCTCAGCTACTATGAAGTCTGAGACAGAAGAATTGTGAATTTAGGTCAAGCTTGGGCAACATAGTAGGACCCTGATACCAAAAATAAATAAATTAATTAAAGGACAATGTAGAGCAGTATCTTGTGAAGTTTTTAGACAGAAGGAAAAGTAACAAAACAAATCACATATACAACTCTTAGAACGTGGCAGAAATATTTTATACCAACACTTCTTTTCATCATCACAAAATTCCTACTAAGAGAAAAACAGAGAATGGATTTCTTTTTTTTTAACATGTAGTATCTCCTATCCAATTATATAAATAACTAAAATAAATTATATCTTTTGCCTTAGCATGCCATATGGTAAGCTCAGCCTCACTTTCCTGTCTCTCCTCATGTGTGCTTTGTGGATAAACTTGTATTAAGTTCTTGGTGTATTGGAAAGGGTCCTCAAATTAAAAGTAGCTAGTAGTAGGTATACTTACTGCAGTTAGACTTGACTCACTAGAAATCATTTTAATGACCCTTATAGTAACAAGTTCTACCTCAAAGTAGACAATGCCAGAGGCAGGAGAACAGTGCATCAAAAGGCAAAGGATGGAAGAATGAAGGGAAAACTATACACAAACTAGAACTACCAGGGAACCAATGTAGTAAATTTGCCCAGGACAAAAACAAAGCCAATATTTCTTTGAGGCTGGTTTAGTTCTTGGTGATGGTATTATTTCTGGCTTTACTGTGCTCAATGATGATAACAATAATAATAATAATAATAATAATAATAATAATAATAATAATAATAAAGTAGTAATAATATATCCACAGATGAAGAATAACAGTACTAAATTAATACCTTGCACAATAACACTGTGAAAAGACAGTTAAACAAAGCAAAACAAAACAGAGCATACCTAAATGTGTCAAATGATTTCAGATTTGATATCAAGTTTTCAAAACATGTTTTCACTCTCATTATTAAGTGAGCAAACATGTTTTCACAACAAAGGTAGACTACTTAATATGTGATATTTCCGCACCTGGCACAATTCAAGTTTGCTGTTTTCTCCAAGAACATGGACCAGTTTCATGTTGTTCAAAAACAGCTCTGCCTTTGGACAGCTCCTCACAGAATCCATTATATCCATCTTCATCTGGGAAGCAGGCACTACTCATTAAAAGTAAGACTAGCCTGGGACTTTATTTAACATAAAGTGTCATGTGTCAGGTGCTAGCTCCTGTGACATAAGCAATGAAACTTGGAAGCCCACTTGTGCAGGACAGTTTCTCTGAAATGTAGCCCTCCTTTCTTTCTCACAGCAGGATCATGTCCTTAGCAATTTTCCTGGGATTGAAACTGTCCCTTTATCTAAGGATGTGTTCTATTTATACACCTTCATTTTTTTTCTTCTGTGCATGGAAGGGTTCTAAAGTAGTGCATTAAAAGGACGTTTTTGTTAATATTTTTCTTTGCATTTATATAGGTTTGCAAAACATCAATTAAAAACGGAGTGTGACCTCAACATTCAGAATTTGACTGGTATAATAGTTCTCTTTTATTGATCTGTAGGGAGTTTTAATCTGCATTTATTTACCTTTTCATTATTTTTGATAGAAACTTTGGTATTTCTTCAATAGCTTTACACATTGATGAAAAAAAAACTATAATGCTGTTCACAAGGCATTTCCCATTCTCTCTCTTTAGATTAACTGGAACTGAATCATGTTGTAATGTTGACATTCAGACAAACAGCCTGAGGCCCATACGTAAACTAGCCAGCATTTGGCCTGAAAAATAGGGAGTGCTCATAATTGTTATTTTCCTTCCTTTTTGTGAGGTAGATGTGCTTCTTTAGGAGTTTTGCCTGATCACAGACATGCTATGGGAAGGAAAATATCTTATGATCTGAGTATCCTTTCCCCTGCCAATGCATGTGTTGAAGTTTTAACTTGCAAGATGATGTTATTACAGGTGGGCATTTTGTGGAGTAATTAGGTTCTGAGGTCGTGAACTCATGGGAGACATTAGGGACCTTAGAGTGTTCTCTTGATTTTTTTGCTTGTGTGGATACAAAAAGAGCCATTTACTAAAAAAATCAGGCTCTCACATGACATTGGATCTGCTGTTGCCTTGATTTTGGACTTCAAATTCTCCAGAATTGAGAGATACCCATATCTATTGCTCAGATCATTTGTGCTGTGCTGCTCTGTTACAGGAGCCTAAAGTAGCCAAACAGAACACTGACCAAGCAGTAGGGTCACTGCTGTAGCAAATACCTAAAAACAGATGAACAAACAAACAAACACAAGGAAACAATATGGCTTTGGAACTGAGTAATGGGGCTAGGCTGGAGGACCTATAAATCTATAAATATATTTATATAAATCATGGGCATGTACAGTGATCCTACATAGGGCACAGAAAGAAAGAATTATGAAGAAAATTTCTGTCTTCTTAGAGAATAACTATAAAATCATGAACAGAATGTTGGTAGAAGGTAGATAGATGGTAAAACTATTCTAATGAAGTCTCAGAGAGAAATGAAGAACCTACTAGGAACTGGAGGAAAAGCAACATTTATTATGAAAGATCAAAGAGCTTGGGTGAAGAGTATTCATATTCTAGGGTTTTACAGAACAGCACTTTCAAGGGATGAAACTGGATATTTAGCAAAGATTTCTACACAAAGTGTTGGAGAAGTAACTTGGTGTTCTTTTAATTACTTATAGCAAAATGTGAGAGGAGTGAAATTAATCGAAGATAGAATTGTTAAAGCCGGGCGCGGTGGCTCAAGCCTGTAATCCCAGCACTCAGGGAGGCTGAGACAGGAGAATCGCGAGTTCAAAGCCAGCCTCAGCAATGGCGAGGCGCTAAGCAACTCAGTGAGACCCTGTCTCTACATAAAATACAAAATAGGGCTGGGGATGTGGCTCAGTGGTAGAGTGCCCCTGAGTTCAATCCCCGGTAC